>CATKWJ010000407.1:0-23572 GCA_949825065.1 Odontocerum albicorne | reverse complement strand
TTGGGAATCTCTCGTGTCTCAGAACTCTAGTAAATCTGGATCAAAGCGTTGATTTTTGTCATTACCTTTGGTAATCGGCTTTTCAGAGCGCATACCATCTTCGGGTGTGATATGTCGATTATGGAGTTTTTAAACCACATTTGACACACACGATCGTTTACTGCATCGTTGCCATACACTATTTATTTACAAATTTTGTTTGTGTTGATTTTTTGTTTGCGGTAGTAAAACTACATCAAGCATCGAAAAATCTATTTAGTTACATCTTCAAAATAACGTAAAAAAAAAACTTTCAAACCATTTGAGTAAACAACAACCGAAAATGCGCTAAACTATTAGCTTTCATATATGTTTAGCACGTTTGATATGAAGTTAGTTAAAAAAAAATGGTCATAACGACATCTATTCTATGAATACAAAACTGCTTTCACGTGTGAACTTAAGGCTGATGTGATGATTAAGACGAAGAAGACCTTGCTGAGGTGGTTTGGGAACGTAAAAGGAATGAATGAAGAATAACAAACAAAACAAAAATATAGTGCCAATGTGAGTGGAAGACGTGAGAGACGAAGACCAAGGAAAGTATGGTTGGATTAAGTGAATGAAATTTGAAAGAGGGCAATGTAGAACGTCAAAGAACTAGAAATTGTATGACATGGTGTATGGATGTGGAGAAGTCTTAGGATATATATTGTAACAGGAAAGTCTGGCGCTCTATCCTCTCTGACTTCCCAGACAGGAAAACGGAGTGATGGTATGTGTGTGCTTTCCAGAGAACATATTAAATTAAGATATTTTATAAAATCAGATTTTCTTATTACGCAAATTCAATTTTTATTGTATTTGCTTAAAAAAGCATAAGGCTTATTTATTTTTACACAAAATTAAAAATTATCGCAACGAGCAAACCTCTTAAAGTGAAAGCTCACGTTGCGGTAGTGAGTGGGCATAGTACGGTGCGAACTAATGTCTTTCTCATTTTTTAAAGTAGGAAACATGTATGAGCGCATTTCTGAACAAATTAAATACTCGTAAATGTTCGAACTCGAACTTAAACTACAAACTTAGAATTATAATTCCATACATGATTGTATTCATGGATGCCACGGGTACTAAGAATATTGGTCTAAGGAATGAGCTGCTTAATATGATAATTGTTATCAGCGGTGTCTTTAACATTATGAAGACTCCTTGGCGTTTAGACTGAAGTGTCAGCTGTTTGGCGCTTGCATTCAATATATTTTACTGTAAGGCTGTCAATCTTGGCATGATACCAAGCCCCAAGAGTGAAGCCTTCTTCGTTTTTTTTATAATTTTTCTGGATGGCTTCACTGGGTAACTACATATTCTAGATGGGGATGTGACATCAGTTATGGATGTTAGTATTTTCCAAAAGATAGCGTACATTTACTGTTAATTTGTTTTCAATAGACAAATACATCAAACGATTCCTTCAGATTTCTAATTATCTTACAGACTTAAAATTTGTTAAACGATATCTTCCATCAAAAGGAAAAAAAACTTTCATTTATTTATTTGTTGCTTCGTGCCTGGATTATTGCAAATATTTATTCTGGTCTACCTGATTTGCAAATCTCTAAGCCGCTGTATGTTTTCATTATAACTGCTAGGTGCTAAATATGTGACATTGTTGTTGTAACTTCACGTTAGGCTTAGTATTGCCAATACACGCGATGACGAACCGCGAGTTGTGTGTCTACTCACGTGGTTCTAGGTCCGAATACTTGATGAGTGATGTCATAGATAATGCTGGCATTTAGCCACGCTTTTCAATATGTCTGAATCAGCGCATTTGGAAATGTTGAGGGTAACATACATACATACATACCATCACGTCATTTCCCTGTCGGGGTAAGCAGAGAGTACAAAACGCCAGACTTTCCTACCTTGACACACATTCTTCGCCTCTTCCACACCCATACAACTTATACGATTTCGCTGACTCTACGTTTCTGTATTTCAGAATATCATTAACTTGATCCAGCTGTACTTTTCATGGTCTTTCTCTTACACGCCATTCTCTCACATTGGTACTATACGAGTATATCCGTGTTGTTAGTTTTTCCTATTTTATTCGTTCCACATGCCCAAACCATCTCAGTGTGCTCTTCTTCATCTTACTCAACACCTTAAGTTCACATTCTTCCCTAATCACATAATTCAGTATTCTGTCATACATCAGTAAATAAATTTATAAAAATGGCTGTCCTGCATAAGAAATAAGAAATCATTTTGACGAGTGATAACGAGAAAAGGCTAACGAATCTGCAGCCCCAAACGGAAAGGAGAAAGGTAAGATAATTTTTTTTTTTTTTTTTTTTTCACATGACAAGAAATATACACAATTTGAGGAAAACAACAGATAATTTGATTTGGAAATACAATTTTAAAGGATCTGAGTTTGTTGCCTTTCATTTGTCGTATCCCCAGTAAACTAGGCTTTTGCCTGTATCTTACTGAGGATATTTATCATGAGAAAAATAAATCGATACTTCTTGCCGATTTTTGATTACACAAAAACAAAACCCCGTTGCACGCTCTCATCAACCTGACAAACAGTGACACTCAACTACAACTGGAAACATCTTGCGAAATTCAACTCCTCACACATCATCACTTCAGAAAGACCAAAAATATTCATCCCACACTATACCGCACACAATCATAAGAATAAAAATTAAAATCAAAACAAAAAAAAAATTATAATGATGATGTTAAATTCCTTTGTGCCTCAGAAACTTGAATAATAAAACCTGAATAAATATCAAGGACAAACTCTTTCCAGATGTTGGGGATGATTGCTGGGTGTTTCATGAACGGAATGGCAAACAAATGCTTCTATTTTGGAAGATCTTAATAATACTAAAATCATTAAAATATTTACTGATTTTAGTATTGTTTCTCTGACTTTCTTCGTTTCTTTATTTCAGAATATCATTCACTTGATCCAACCATACTTTCCTTGGTCTTCCTCTCACACGCCTTCCACTCACATTTGCACTTCACATATGTTTCGTTAATCTGTCTTTATTCATTCGTTCCACATTCCCAAACCATTTCAACGTGGTTTTCTTCATCTTGCTTAACACATTAGCCTTAATTTTACATTCATCTCTTATCACTTAATTCCATATTCTGTTACATATTGTCACCCCATGTATTATTATCAATGCACACAGTTCTACGGCTCCTACTAGTCATTTTCCTCATTCACGTTTCGCTACTAAACATTAAAGTTGGCTCCAAAATACTATTATGAACTATCATCTTAGGAGATTTTGCTATTGTGCTGTTCGAGTTTATTTATTTCAGTGCCTTATTGATTTGTTTCTTCCACCTGAGAAAATACTACCCAAATAATAGAATTCCTCAACTTACTTTGAGGTAACATATAAATAAATAAATATATAGTCAAAAACTGTAATATAAATTGATATTAATTGATAAAATATAGATATGTTTCTTAATCTGTAAGTCGATATACACGTACATAGCCCAAATTATTCATCAAAGTTCGCGATAAATGATTTCTCTTTGATTCGACATTTATTTTCGTAAATCAATTGAGACATTTCCTTTTATATTATATACTCGTATTTTCTTTAATGCATAAAAGAACGCTTTGCATTTCTTGTCGTATCGAAAACAAATAATTTTGTGTATGTTAAAATGTAATTTGGCGGTAGCTTGAGCGCGGCAGTGATTGCACATGCATTCCACGTTTTTTCTCCCGCTAACTGAACGGGTCTTGTTTGGGAAACACTCTTACACCTGTTGTCGCCATTTATGAGGCAACGTGGGCTAGCATTATTTTAAACGGTTTTCAGACATGCGATTTTATTTATAATAAAAAAATATATGTAAAAGATTCGATTCATAAAAATATTTATTTACTAGCTACGTCGATATACGAGGTACTTATCTCGTTTTAAAGATATAGTAGGATACAATAAATGAGACAAACAAGCAAATAAATAAAGAATTATTGTATTGTATTATCCTTTTCTATACAGTACAAGTTGGGGGGCCTTATTGCTATGGTTTAAACTCTTCTGACCAACCAGAAATATGTTAAAGTGGTCTTAAAAGTAAATTAGCCAGGAATCGGACCCGAAACTAACAGTCTGGAAGACAGAAGTCTAAGGAACTAGGCCATGGAGGTTGTCGAATAATTTGTAAATTTTATCAAACATGGAAACTTGTTATAGGTGATTGATTCGTTTTTAGAAAGCACTCCATCAAATAAAACATTCATGTCAATATACAAAAGTAGACTACAAGGGTGTTTTTTTTTATGGGTTAAGCTGATTTTTAAACAGCTGAATAAGGGTTCTTTTGGTGGGTGGAGGTGATTTAAAAACAGCTTATTAATTTTGAAAAATTTCAATTTCACTCTATTGACAGATATAGGATTTATTTATTATAAGGAGCCTAGAAAAGCTCCATGAAATGGACAACTGCAACATTATTTGTGAATTCATATCAATTCCAGAGGGGGTAATCAAAATATGATCGACAGATTTATCATCAAGCCCATACATATAAACTGAATTCATAAAACTGTTGAGATGATTAGTTCTCTTCTTCTTTAAATTTTCGTTCAATGCTACAATACTTTATCAAACGATAATTTGATAAGAATGTATTAGAATACATAAAAATAAATTAATTTCTCATTCAACTATTTATATTAATCCCCGCTACACGTGTGTTATTTCTACCTCCTATCCCGAAGCTCTCTTCAGGAGGAATGACCCCGGTTTATTAGGGCAGTAGTCTTTAGGTCAGACTGGTGTTATGTTACATCGGAAGTGTGTGTGGTCTATTGGCCCAAATATTTTTCCTTTGGTTCAATAGACTACACATACTTCCGACGTATCTTGAAACCAGTCTGACCTAAACACTGCTTTCGTAACAATCCGGGATTATTATTATTTTTTTTTTTATCCACTTTGCACGGATTTCTCCTGTTACACAAAGAGGGTTTGCTTCTAGCGTTAGCTTATTCGTTAGGAATAATATCAGCCAGGATTCTTCTCATACTGCTAGACGGTACCGAGAATATATCAACCGTGTCATTCAGTTGGTTCAATATCTCTATACCACGCGTGACTGAGTGTTTAGCCATGATATTCGTCCTGTAAGTTGGTATGTAGAACAGAGGGTGATTCCTTGCACGGATATATTTATTGGGTACATATAAACTTAGTGCTTCTAGAATCGCGGGACAGTTAAAGGAACCTTGGAAAACCTTTATTAGGAATATCGCAATGGATTCTTGCCTTCTTGTTTCAAGGCTTCTATAGTTACACACCGTGAGAAGTTCGGCATGGTGAGCATATTTTGGGTAATCGCCCTTTGTTCTGTACCATAGATATCTGAGGAATTTTTTTTGTATTTGTTCTATATTGTTTTTGTATTTGAGCTGGTGAGGAGCCCAAACCGTAGATGCATATTCTAATTTGGTTCTAATTAGATAATTATATAAGTTTCGGAGGAAATCGGTGCTGTTAAATTCTCTTGATATTCTCGTTACAAAACCGAGTAGTTTGTAACAGTCCGATATTAAACGTGAGACATGGTTAACGAACGTGAGTCCGACATCGAAGGTTACGCCCAAATCCTTGAATTCAGAAACTCTGTTTAGTGTCACTCCCTGTATAGTATACTGATGGTGGATTGGTGAAAACGATCGACTATAAGATACACAGACACATTTATTAATGTTGAACAAAAGATGATTTTGCTCACTCCAGGAGACTAGGGAGTCTAGGTCTTGTTGTAACTGTGCACAGTCGTGAGGTGAATTGATCTTTTTGAATATTTTCAAGTCGTCAGCGAACAATAAACATGTCGAGTGACTTATGGAATTTTGAATGTCGTCTATTAATATGAGGAATAGTAGGGGACCTAAATTGGATCCTTGTGGTATACCAGATCTTGCGATAAATTCCACAGAAGACTTGTTACGGATTGTTACGTATTGAGATCTTTCTTTTAGGTAAGATGCAAATAATCCAATTAGATTATCGCTGAAGCCAAGTTTGTGCATTTTCTTAAGTTATATATCGTGATCAACTTTGTCGAAAGCTTTCTGAAAGTCTGTATATATTACGTCCGTTAGTGAAAGTTCGTCTAAGTTTGACGCAATCTGTTGTGTGAGAGAGAGAAGGTTAGTAACAGTCGATCGTTTTGGCAAAAAGCCATGCTGGTTTCCAATAAGTCTTGTTGATACTTGGTGGGTCAATTGGTTGCACAGTACAGTTTCGAAAATTTTTGGAAGCAAAGAGAGAACAGCTACAGGTCTGTAATTATGAGAGTCTAACGGGTCTCCCGATTTGAAGATAGGGCAGACCCTGGTTGTCTTGCAGCTTACGGGAAATGTATTGGTATTTATGCTCAAGTTAAATATGTAGCAGATGGGATCACACACGTATTTCGCACAGACTTTGAAAATGTCGGCTGATAACCCATCTGGTCCGATTGCTTTGTCGGTTTGCAAGGAGTTTATGCTTTTCAGCACGTCTTCCTTAGAAATGGAATGGAGCGATATGCTTCTGCTGTCTGACGCCTTGTAATAGGAGGTAGAAAAACGTGCTGTGAGGATTAATGTAATTAGTGAAATGACATAGTGATTTATTGTTAAATAGTCTACTATGGAGTTTCACAAAGTCCAAGTTGAAACCATTGGAAAAGAAATACTTTTTTGTGAAACACCATGTTAGAATTGATGTTGATAAAGTAATGTGTTTAATTATGAAGAGGATATTAATAGCAAAAATGGGTTTTAGTGATAATATATGCTCAAGTGAATATAAATAGATGTTCTGCCAAATTTATTTGTAAGATATTGTATGTTTTCGATGAAATATCTAATTTCACATAGCGAACCCCTGTCTAATATATTATTGGTATAGGATTGTATAGTATAAGATACACTTTACATAGAATGTCTTAAAACTAAGTAAATGTGGACATTATAAAATATCAATAGTATAATGTGACCTGTTTGTTGGACATTCTACTTGATAACCAACGATACTTTGAAGACTGGGCACTGTCTATATAATTTTAACCTGGCTGGCTTATTGTTATGTAAAAATCTCAATTACAACCAATCATAACGAGTTTCATTTCAGAAATATATTGCACAGTTGTCCGGCGTGGTCAAATTGATAAAACGCTTGATTAAAACCGAAGAAAACAAATAAAAACAAGAGTCCAAGTTTGGTAAAAAAAGTTGTATTACATAATTACACTTTATTTGTATGCAATTTAGAAATATGTTAAAGAGGCCTGAATTTAAATCCAGATTTAATGCCCTTTTTCTTTTAAATATTCAATACCATGGGAAGCAATCCCGCCAAACGCGAGTAAGTAGGCAGACGGGGCACCTATTGAGCCACAGAGATTGTCATATCGCTTTATTATCGGTACTTAACACTGTTTGGTTTATTTAGGTAAAACTGTCAATGTATAAAGGTTTAATCATCCTATTTTGTTATACTACTTTTTTTAAATCAATGTTAATTTTTCAGTAAATGTGTACTACTGCAATTCGAGAAGTAGTTTATTTATACATTGAAAAAGTATACGACACTCAAGTGTCTTTAATAAATCAAAGCAACATTTACTAACAAAAATATTAAATATACAGTAAGATAGAGAAAGCTATTGAAAGCGTGTTGCATGTAATAATGTCAACGACGCACTTAGTACTATTTTTGAGAATATCGTATAAGCCCGACTATAAGGCGAGATTTTTTCTTTAAAAAAGCGACACGTAAATAGGGGGGGTCGCCTTATATTCCGGTCACAAATCGTCAAATTTTCAATGAAACCATCATCAATGGATTAAAAAAATATTGCATATCCAATCAAATGGACGGTGCAGAAGATGATATTTTGTGGGAAAATTTGATTGAGGATTCCGAAGACGATAATATAACTGAAGATGAGACTGATGCTGAGGATGCTATAGCCATATGTGAATCTGACTGATCTGATTATCTACTGTGGTTGGACTTTTTTATTTCTTCTTTTCATGTTTAAACACGTACTTTACTATTATCTGGGTATTTTGTTTTAATAAATATTTTTCGTTAAACATTTTGCATTTTATTTTTCATAATATTATAATGGTAAAGGAAATATTTTTTCCTAAAAAAAAAACAGGTTAAAAAATAGGGGGTCGCCTTATACTCAGGGTCGACCTATAGTCGGGCCAAACGGGAAAAACGTTCTCAAATGATTTCGCATTCGAGTGGTGTGTTATTGCCAACCTTGATATATGGAAGTCAAAGTAATATCATACGATGAACAGTGAAAATTGTTAATTTTTAATATTTTCGTAATCATTTTGACTTGTGTACTTACTATCTTTGTGTTGAGTCGAAAATCTTATGTAATCTGAACAATATTTCATAATAAATAGCATGACATGGTGTCAGAAGTAATTATTTATAAATAAAAGTATAAATAAAAAATAAAAATGTCTAAGAGTGCGTCTCTCGAGTTGTTAGGTCAAGTTTTGAAGACACGTTCTATCCGGTTTTAATTCTTCATTGCCAAGATTATGTACATTATCGGATGCAATCAACAACAATTCTGCAGAATGGTAAAAATGGTGGTGATAATTTGACATATACTTGTTAACTACAAGACTGGATAAAGTGACTGAGAAACGAAAGATTGCCGTCTTGCTTCACTCCATGGGAGGAAAATGTTTGGAAATTTAGAATTCCTTTTTTTTTTGTTTTTTTTTAACCTGGCGAGTTTATTGCCAGGTGAAAATCTCTTACAATCAACCAGAAAGATGTTTTTATAGGCCCTAAGTGTTAACCAAACTGGAATCCTATTTTAAAAAATCTGAGTTCCAGCGGGGATCGAACCCGCAATTTCCGGATCGGCAGACAAGTGTCTTACCACCAGGCCACGGAGGTCGTCGTCCTTTAATATACTCGTAGATATAAATTCCACCATACTCTTGCAAATCTAAGATTTATTTAAAACTCAACACAATTATGACAAATACTAGAGATAGGAGATAATATGGCTGCTTCCAATGTGGAAAAACTATTATTTAATATCAATATACAATACTGCAGTCATAAGCAAAAACGCAGTTAACGGGAAAAAAATCAGAAATTTAACAAAGTATGAGGCAATATTCCATACCAAATTCTGAACCATAATCCATAAAAAAAAATACAGAGAACCTTTTATTTCAACAAAAAAATCGACATAATGTCTTTTTTAATTTTACTAAATACTAGGTTTTTCTAATAAAAAAACAATAAAATGTGATTCATAAGCAAAAAGACAGCAGGTGCCTATGCGTTTGTTGCGTTTTTGCTTATGTTTATGAATCACGACATTTTTAATCTTTTCTGTTTATGAATCACATTTTTAAGCAGCAATAAAAAACACGAAAGTGCAGTTTTCTCAAAACTTAGCTTTTGCCATTAGCTGCGTTTTTGCTTATGAGGGCATTATACCGTAGTAGCTATTCATGGTAAATACTATATACTTTTAAATCGGCTTAAGGCCTGGAGTTCCAACAACCTAGTCAATTGCCAGTACTCTCACTGGAAACTTCAAATGTGGAAAAACTATTATTTGATGCCACTATACCGTAGTAGCCATTCGTAGTAAATATTATTTTAAAGCGGCTTAAGGCCTGAAGTTCCTAGAACCGAATCAGCCAAAGTATATTTTGACGTCACTAGACCGGAGTAGCCAATCGATCCGACTGTAGAAATATAACTGTCCCATATTGGAAGCAAATACTTTATTTATAGTCTTGTGAGATAAGGGAACACCAAAATATGGCGTTCTCATTAACCGTTTCTTCTAAGAAATTAACAGTCACCAAATCATTAACATGTAATAATGATTTAAAATACAAGATATTTTATTAGCACGATTTTAAAAAAGATACCAAAATAATACAAACTAAATTACCGTGTATAAAAAGACTTTTTCGCTGTTTTATCAGAGTTGGCTCACCATGTGTCGTTCAACAGATTGTTCTCGGTTTCGAGACAACATTTGACATTCCACCTTGTTTGAGAGGTATTAAATTAAAAATATGCGAAATATAATATAACAGGTGTAAACGAGCAATCGTAAAAATCATGTAACAGGTGCAACAAATATTTTAGCCCGTGTAGTGAATTAGTCGCAAAAATGCATTTTTTGTTGTAAATTCGATGAAGACGGCAGAAGTGGAAGAATTTTTGTAGTTTGATACAATGAAAATGAACAAGATGCAAGTTTCAATCATATGTAATTTGTGGGTGGGCCAATGCGTGATGGATAGTAGTTACCTTTACAGAATAAGAATTTTGAAAGTGCCCGGCTGTGAGTGTAGTTTGGATGATAATGCGACAAAATGTATTTACTAGTACTTAATGCTATATCTTTGTCGCGTCTTATGAATGTTACGTGTATTCTTTCTTCGAAGAACTTTTCCATGTACGGATCAATTGATACGTTTTTTTAAATATAATTCGTTGAAGCTTTAAATCGTCTTAAAATATTTATTTATTTTAATTTTTTCTTATAATTTTATTTTTTGCTTTAATATGGTAACACTAAACATCCTTGAATTGCATGTATTAAAAACATATTAAAAGCACCGTAATTTTTCCATCAAAATATTGCAAAAAATGTAATATATTTGGTGGAAATGAAATTCTTTAAGAATATATTTTTTACAAATGTAATAAAATAAGACTTTTTTTTTCAAAATATTTCATTTTATTTATATACCCGGCGGGCTTATAACCATGTGACAATCTTTTCCAACCAACCATAAATGTGTTAATTAAATCTTAATTAAAAAACATAATGGAACCTTTTTTTAAAATGGGTATTAATGGATATATAGCTCGCCACCCTTGGGCTGAAAGACAGGTGTCTTAAAACAGACTACGAAGAGCGACATTTAATTATGTATATACAATAATTCATATTATTCATACATATTATTTATAAGTATTTTATTGAAATAAGTTTGATGTGCAAGGCCGCGCGGTAACGCACTGGACTTCCATGCGGAAGATCGCCAGTTCGAACCCTGCGTTGTGTTACTTCCCTCGAATGACACAGGCATTTCTTTCGTCTAGTCGGGGATATAAGTGTACCTATGATTTCGAACATATCTACCCTTTAATAAAAAAAATTCGTCTGCTTTATATTATTGTAATTTTTTTCTTGTAGCTTTCTAGACGCAATATCTTTGAAAACTAATTTACATTCTTATATCATACACACATGTCGTTTTATTTTATCTTATTGCATTACATTAAGTAGTCAAGCCAATTTTATGTAAAAGGAAAAATAAGTAAATAAAAAACTTATTTTATATTTTTGTGTTCACCACAGGTTTATTTTTGGGTTTACTACCGGTTTCGAAGACTACCGTCTTGTACGATGAAGACGGTTGTCTTCGAAACCGGTTGTAAACCCAAAAATAAACCTGTGGTGAACACGAAAATATAAAATAACTTTTTAAATTTCCTTATTTTTCCTTTTACATAAAACATGGCACCACTAAGTGAAAATATAGTCTTTTCGAAGATTCAAGAAAAAAAGCTAATTTTAGTTTGAATATATTATTATTATTTTTTATTTTTTTTACCTGGCAAGTTTATTGCTCTGTGACAATCTCTTCCCACCAACCAGAAATATGTTTTTTAAAAGGCCCTTAGTGAAAACCAGACTGGAATATATTTTTTTTTAAATCTTGGTTCCAGCGGGGATTGAACCAGCAATCTCCGGATCGGCAGTCAAGCGTTTTACCACCAGGTCACGGAGGTCATCCGAATTATATATCCGAACATCTCAAACAGCATTACTAGAATCAATGGTCTAGTGAAAATTAAATTCCAAATTATTGATTTTCAATTTGGAACCTACTTGGAAAACTTTTCTTTGTCTTTTCTCTCTTAAATTAAACCTATGGTTTAAGCACTGCTACTTTTGAGATGTTGACTCCCAGCTGTTCTTCCATCTTTTTGGATTTCTTCGTGGGGGACGATTGTCAGCGGATATTTCATCGAATGTCACGAAGAAGTCCCTTGGGTTATCCATCATTTCCAAGTGGCTTTACCAGTGTCTACCCTATCTCATAATATCCTCTACTTAATATATTTCTCGGATACGGGAGTTTCTAATTAAATCTCTGTTTTGTTTTGTCTATATTTAGATACAATAAGTTCTCAGTATTAATAAACTTATCGTATCTAAATAAATTGAACGAAACTTAACACCCAGCGGCGTACCGAGAGGGGGGGGGAGGAAGGATGTTTTCTTCAAGTGCAGGGATAAGGGGCTGCAAAGTCAGGGGCCAAAAATTACATATTTTTTAAAGCTTTTATTTAACTGTGTCATTCTCTAGCAGCGTCAGGCAATTTTTTTTCCGAAATTCTTCACAATGTTTTATTTTTACTATCACTCGAACATAAAATTAAAGTAAAAATTTCTTTAAATTTCAAAACAATGAAATTAATATTCAAACTGTTTTTAAGAGGACTTATAGCTTCTGATTGGCATTCAAATGTCAAATGGGAATGTATGCTGATGACATGGCAGTGTTAGCAGAGAATGCGATTGAATTGCATTTCTGATAAGTTATTCATATGAAATATGTAAAGAGAAAGATCTAAGATTGAATGTCGCGAAATCAAAAATCAAGGTTATGTCCTCAGTGAGATACAGGCAAAAGCCTAGTTTGACAAATGAAAGGCAATAAACCCAGATCCATTAAAATTGTGTGTCCAAATTAAATAACCAGTTGTTTTTTCGCAAATTATGTATATTTCTTGTCATGTGTAAAATAAAATTAAAAAAAAAAAAAAAAGAAAATTGTGAAAGAAAAGGTAGATGCGGTGTACATATGGGTGAGTAATGAAAGATAAGAGTGAGTTGAAAAATTTTCCTGATGTTAGAGGAAGAAGACTCCTGCGATAAAACTGTTTACATATTCTTTTTAAAAATAAAACGTCCATGAGATGATTTTTATTCCAAAACAATTAACGATATGATTATTTTTATTCAATAATTGGTATATGTAAAAATGTCCGTTGGTTGGAACAGAAAACGTTCATTACATACGAGTAATTCGTAATATTGTCACCGATCATACAATTGATATACAAAGAAAATGGGCCAAGCATAGTGTCAAAAGGAATTCGAATGGATTTGTGATAAGTATATTATTTATTCCCCTTTAACTTTCTTAATTATTTTATCGACGGTGCAATGCACCTTAAACAATATTTAGAAATACATAAGTAATGAGTATTTCATTAATTTCAATGCGTTACACTATGATAAAAACAAATAACGAACTACATTTACACAATTAAACAATACAAATAACACATACGAGTATGTTAAGTATGCTAGTACGCAAGTGAAAATCATTTTTTTTAAATTGGGTACAAGTGTATGAGCAATGAGTATTTAAGTGATCCGTACACAACATTAAAGAATGCTTAAAAATGGTGTAATTTTAAATAAAATTGTAGGTGTAGTATGCATAATGGCGGGTAGGCGTCGCTGGAATCCACGAAAGCCGTGGTGTGATAATAAAAGCCGTCTGGCAAGCGGAGGAGACGCGGATTTGAATCCTGTCGACCACCTTTCGTTTTATTCACGCATTCATCAGATATTGTATGGGTCTTCTGAGCTGTTACTTGTGCGCAGAAGTACGTATTTCTTTTATACTGCTAGTTATATTAATTATTTTATTGTATTTATAGTTAAAAAGTTCTTCAAGTATTTCTTGTAACATCTTGTATTTCTGTATTTACGCAAAATTTGGAATTTTATTACATTTGGTCAAAAAAAAGGTAATGGTTAAAATCTATTGTAAAAAAATTAATATTCACTTATATACAAGGTATGATAATGAACAAGCAATAAAAACACATATGTATATTTACATCAAAACCAATATATTGTATTTAATGACAGTTAATATTTCAGTTTAAAACACCTCCTATAAAGCGGAGATGAGCTGTTTTACATTTGATATATTTGTTCACAGCAGATAGCATCTTCATTTTCAACTCGCTTATACAAAATCAATATTGTATCAGGGCAACGCGTAACGAAGATACTAATCCTCGAAAGTGTGCAAGGCTGTGTTCTCGTATATGATGTATCTAATATAAAATATGTATCGATTATACACATTTAAGGAAAGCGTATATAAAATAAGTTAAGTAAAATGTAAGGTAGTTGAAGATTGTCTTGCAATTAATCTGACTTGTATAACAAATATGTAGAGAAAGAAAATACAAGGGTGTGAATATTCAAAGAAATTTAACATTGTTTCATTCAAATCTTTACAAAATTCTACTCTACGCAAGATAAACGGTCTATATTTTGTTATTCATGATTTTTTTGACTTTTCAGGTTTTCGTGAAACTGCAAAATATTCTATGATATTTACAGTTTATTCCTTTATTGGTTGTAGTTGACAACAGTATGTTTTTTTTTTTCATTTAAAAGTATTCATTTGTTATTGGAGCAGTATTTAATGAATCTATAACTTTTATTTTGGGAAATTTTTGCCTTTTCGAGAAATATTTTAATGGGATCGATCTTTGCCTGTCTCAAAGGGCTAGAGATATGAATGTGGCATGTGAAGCTTCAGAAAATACTTGAAGACAACCCTTTGTGGAAAGTTTTATAAAAAAATAAGATTTTATATTAAAACTACACTACAGCTAAAGTCGAATGCGTTACTATGACCGATCGGAAGATCTGCATTTCTTTGTATAATAGTTCGACTTTCCTTGATAAGTTTTCTGCGGTTTAATTACCAAATATATATTTCTAAAGATATGCCGGAGCAGAAAGTACCTAATCACCAATTTTTATACTTAGACTAAACTAATCTATATTTGTTTGTAATATTTTTAATCAGTTAATAATAGTAGCTTCAAGGCCCGAGTTGGAGCGCCGTTGGCGAGAGTTTACTCTCTGAACGGCGATATATCAGTTGTCCTTTTATTATCAAGCTATAAACAGCCTTGCAATTAAT
Organism: Odontocerum albicorne; assembly: GCA_949825065.1. Classification (NCBI taxonomy): domain Eukaryota; kingdom Metazoa; phylum Arthropoda; class Insecta; order Trichoptera; family Odontoceridae; genus Odontocerum; species Odontocerum albicorne. The sequence goes on along the minus strand of CATKWJ010000407.1, from coordinate 8,493 downwards.
CTGAGTCTTTATGATAAATATTCAGGGGATGGAAATACAAAAAATACAAGGAAATGAATATTCAAATAATTTTTTTTTAAATCTTTGTAAGGTTTAGATAATTTTACTCTGCATGAGATAAATGGCATATATCATACCTCTCACTATGCTTATTGCTTGTTCTAAGACAGTTGATTAACATAATCGATATAACATATAAATATTGCAGCCAGTCTGAGCTGAAGCCGCTCGTGAGGTTTGAAAACTGTCAGCTAAAAAATATGTTACAATTACAATGAAACACTCAAAAGCTGGGCATTTTTACATTAAACCCAATCTGTCGAAATGTTATAAAATATCAAAGTTCAAGAAAAATAAAATTAGCAAATTCACTTGTCATACTAATTTTAAATTACCACTTCACAATTAAAAATATTTGATATTTTGTGTTGTTTTTAAAGTTGAGAATAATATTAAACAGGTGGTTTTAAAAGATTTTTAACATCAAACCAACTTCAAATATTGTTCTTTTTATTGATTTTCACAAAATTGCAGGGTAAAATATTGCTGCACTGCAAAGTTTTACCCTGATTTAATCAGCGCTCTCCTGCTAGATTTGATTTTGTATAGTAAAAAACTAAGCTTATAAGTCATATTTTATACAGATTACAAGTCAAAATATAATTAATGACTCGTTCAAACTTTTGTACTAATATAAGTTTTTGATGACATTTAAGAGTTTCAAAAGAGTACCAGTCTGATTAACGCTTTGCAGCCTTTCAATATATTTCTACCCTCGGGAATGTAAGGCTGATTACCTTCGCTTATATTCATCTTCTGCTCCATTTCCAAATGCCACCAAAAGTATTAGACCCCCCGGATCCCTACATACAACATGCTAGAAGGTTAAATACTATTTTTAGGAGAACTTCTGAAAGGAAATGTTTCTTTAAGATAGATATATTTTTATAATCTAACTACATGGAACTTCTTGTTGGTATGAAATTTCAGCATTTTGTGGTCATTTCTTTCTACCGACCGAAAGTAAAAAAGGTCTTAAATGAAAAAGACAGGAACTCTTTTTTTTTTAAACTTGATTCCAGCCTAAAACCTCCAATGATTGAAAAATGTATCCTATCAACAAGGGCACGGACGTTTTTCCAATAATATCAATTATCACTTGAATATTTTTCACATCAATAATAAAACGAGATATTGGAACAGGGCGTTGATTTCTTTGAAGTATCAAATTCTTTCAAAAAAATCTATTTATCATCTAGGTCAGAAACAATAATTTAATAGTCTCAAGCGATAATTTTTTTTATTCATAACAGGTCAGAAGATCACCCAGCATTTATTTAATATTTATCAGAAATGAATACATGGATAAAATTGATATTTTAAGTGAGATGAAGATGGAAGCTTTAATATGGTTTGGGTATATGGTTAGAATGCATAACGAAATAATGACTAAGCGAATACACAAATCAGAAGTGCATGTTGTGCGTGGAAGAGGTAGACCGATAAAAACCTGATTGGATCAAATGGACCAGATTTTGAAATATGGTTAAGTGAGAAGTATGAATAATAGAAGATTGTGTATGACTGTGGAGGAGGTGAAAGTTGTATCTTTGAATAGAAAATTTTGGAGATCTGTTGTTTTCTTTACCTGCCCTAAAAGGGACACGACGTTATGATATGTATCATATGTATGTAATTTAATATTTGATTTAAGCTACGCGTAGTTTTGACGAGAATATTCCAGCAGCATTTTACGATACAAAATTAAGAACCTTTATTGACCCCACAGCGGATGCAAAATGTTATATTCCATAAGTGATCGAAATACATTTATTGAAACTCAGTGAACTGTATCACATACATTGCAGATATGGTGACCAGATTTTACGATACAAAATTAAGAACCTTTATTGACCCCACAGCGGATGCAAAATGTTATATTCCATAAGTGATCGAAATACATTTATTGAAACTCAGTGAACTGTATCACATACATTGCAGATATGGTGACCAGATTTTACGATACAAAATTAAGAACCTTTATTGACCCCACAGCGGATGCAAAATGTTATATTCCATAAGTGATCGAAATACATTTATTGAAACTCAGTGAACTGTATCACATACATTGCAGATATGGTGACCAGATTTTACGATACAAAATTAAGAACCTTTATTGACCCCACAGCGGATGCAAAATGTTATATTCCATAAGTGATCGAAATACATTTATTGAAACTCAGTGAACTGTATGACATACATTGCAGATATGGTGACCAGATTTTGCGATACAAAATTAAGAACCTTTATTGACCCCACAGCGGATGCAAAATGTTATATTCCATAAGTGATCGAAATACATTTATTGAAACTCAGTGAACTGTATGACATACATTGCAGATATGGTGACCAGATTTTGCGATACAAAATTAAGAACCTTTATTGACCCCACAGCGGATGCAAAATGTTATATTCCATAAGTGATCGAAATACATTTATTGAAACTCAGTGAACTGTATCACATACATTGCAGATATGGTGACCAGATTTTCGTTTATACTCGTATAAACCCTGAGACTGTTATTAAATAAAAAAAATAGATGTTTATAGTAAACAAAAAAAAAGAAAACTAATATTTATTTCGGTTAACGTTTAAGTAAATGTACATTACTTTAAATTACTTAACATCACGCCTTTTCCCTGTCAGGGTAGGCAGAGAGTACAGAGAGCAAAACTTTCCTATTAGACAAAACATACAACCTTAGACTCTTCTACACATATATACACCTTCTCGTACAACTTTTTCTCTAGCTTTCTACGTTCCCTTCTTTCAGAATATCAATCACTTGATTCAACAATTCTTTCCTTGGTCTTTCTCTCACACGCCTTTCTCTCACATATGCACTATATATATTTTGTTAGTATTTTTTCATTCATTCGTTCCACATTCCCAAACTATCTCAAAGTAAATTTTCCCCATTAATAATTACATCTGCCTTAAGTTCACAGTCATCCCATACCATCTCATTCCATATTATGTCATACATTGTCCCTCTATGTATTCTTCTCAATGCAAACATTTATTGGGCTCCTATCAGTGTTTTCTGTGTCCACGTTTCACTCCCATACATAAAAGTTGGTACCAAAATACTATTGTGGGTTATCCTCTTAGAAGATTTTGATACACTTTGGTTCAAGTATATATGTTTTAGTGTCCTATTGACTTGACTTCATATCGCTACACGCCGTTGAATATCCCTCTTAACTCTTCGATCGTCTGTGAAAATACTACCCAAATAGCAAAATTCCTCAACTTGCTCCAATCTTTCATTATTCACCCATGTGTTACATTTAATTTTCCTTTCACACTTTTCTACCACCATTACTTTGGATTATGTAACATGGATTATTCACTCATATTTCGCAATTAATTTTCCTTTCACACTTTATATCGCCATAACTTTGGATTTTTCAATATTCATTCACAAGTCTTTCTCTGCATCTCTCATACAATTTACTAATCCAACTCTGCAATTCATCTTCAATCTCCATCATCACATCACTTCCATGTCAACTGTATATAGCAATCCGGATATGTTCGCATTCGACATTTGTATGCCATCCACCAATTGACCTTTGTTACCTCACACATGAATCTATACAAATATTGAACAGCCAAGGTGACATAACTCATCCTTGCTTTACGCCTTTTTAAATATTAAACCATTCAGTCAACGTTCCATTTACTCTAGTACACTCTCTACTTTCGGCTTATAATGACGCAAAAGCTCGTTTTCGTTTACGTTCAACACCATATTCTATAATTTTTTTCCACAGCTTGTCCTTTATCACGCGGTCTTACACTTATGTTTTTTTCAATAAAGAAAAAATATTTAACTATCAAAAATGGATAAAATGTGGTGAATTAACACTTTTTTATAAAATAGAGAAAACAGTAGAATCTGGGATGTTTACTTAAAGTAAAAATTATGTTTCATATTAGTCTAAGTACGCGCCGCACGATTTGCGGCGATTGTGTGACATTTATTTTATTTTCATTGATTTTTATCTGACTTACCCGTAACCCAGAGTCTCGGTGTTGAAATCCTGAGATTCCGGGTGAAATCCTGAGAGCTTGTCACCCTGCTTGCAAGTCAGTAGGCAATAAGTGAATAACGGCAAAATAAACCTGCCCTAAATTGAATACGGGTATAGCGTAATATAATTTATATTGGGTATAGCATGATACATTTCGCAATATAGTTTTTGAAATTTAGCTTGAATAAATAACTCTCCTTATTTTTATGTTTATTGAGGAATAGTCAATCCATTCAACAATGAAAAGGTATATGTATTAGAAATCCATTTAAAATTATTTTGTGATGAAAATCATGGAATATTTTCATTCCTTATGAGGCAGAATGGTCTAAAAGTAAGCGTCATATTTTTTTATGATCGGTTTTACGCTTACATCATACTAAATAACTTTTTTTTTATAAGTAATACGTTACTTGATATAAATTATATTTGCTTAACTTAAGCAAATAACAACAGTTTATAAAGCTGCAAAAATGAATGACTGCCAAACATTGAATCTGCCAATTGCATCAGTTCAAAATTTCTAACTTTTTTTATCCACTCTAATAGAATTGATGAAATGCAAATTTCAATAGCGCAGTACCATAGCGCATTTTCCTCAAGATAATGTGTAAAATATCATTTGAATTGTTATGGGATTCAAACAAATACTTATAAACTATAATTAGGAAATTCGTCACATCTTCGGATAATATACTCGTAAATATATAATATGTAGTAAGACAACCCCGCAACACTTACTGCGGCTAGACAAACTACAAAAAAAAAAACTCTTTTGATCTTCAAATATATGAAATCAGCACATTCGGTCTTTAATAGAACGTAATGCTTACTTCTTTCTATTATTTTATAGAATGTTTGAATTAATAATTTTATATTCAGTTCGATCTCCCCATAGCGGTCTGTTGTAGTGAACAAATTATTCCCAGTCTGTTGTAGTGTACAAATTATTCCCAGTCTGTTGTAGTGTACAGATTATTCCCCATTCTACGTTATGTTAGAAGATTGAAATGTTATTTATTTATTTTGAACACGATATCACGAATTGACCTACCTAAGAGCGAAAATCATAGGAATTAAGATTTTACATCACAGGAGAAGGAAAATTACTCACAGTGCAGTAAATGTGATCATACTTGTAATATTATATAAGACACTTTAAGGCCTGGTATTCAAATAGATTAGCAAATGGCCCGTAATTTTTTTTTTTTTTTAAATTTTCGCAATAAAATATACAAAAAATGTGTCAATAAAATAAAATAAAACTTCTTCTTGAACCATATTATCGAAACACGCCCATGTGTACTACCGCTCCCTCCCTTGACGCCTCCATTCCGTAAATTTGTTTACCTTCCCTCATACTCTGATAAAATCTTCATACGTGAAGAGGTACTTCACACTCCTTACAGATGTACCGGGTCTCACTTCTCATTTTGTGCTTTGCACATACTTTGTAAGTTCTCTAGGGGTTTACTTTTTTGTCAGTTGATATAAAACATATTAACACATATTTTGACATGTAATTTGATAACCTGTTTAAAGGATCATGCGAGAGTTTTATTCTATTGGGACCCGGAGACTTTAGTTGGTCTCCAGATTCAAATGTCAAAATCATCTAGACATCTGACACTTCACGTGCACTTGAATTTCCATCATAAATTAATTCATGCATATTTTCATTATCTAGGGTGTTGCCCATGATATACATCAGGAATCCGAAATCATGAGACTATCCTTCAAAGGTTGAAATGTTTGGAAAAAATATTTGCTAGATGCCACCCTATATTAGGAAGCGACATCGATCAAGTGAAAACACGGGACCGGGACTCAACGCAAATCTAGTTTATCACGTTAAAACATGGGATCGGGATACAGTATTAAGTATTAAGTGCTCCACAACTTTCGTTTCTTATTGCTACACGCCATCAATATCACTCGTGTTTTTTTCATTACCATAGAGAAAAAAACGTATTTTTTCTATCATCATAGAAAAAAAACAAATAGACAGAATCCTCCACTTCAATCATTAACTTTTCAATCAACATGACTTAAGATTTTTCAAGATTGATTCTCGGTTCATTATCTTTATATTTCACATACCAGGCTATGTAAAATTGATACCAGATTTACAAAAATGAAAATAAAAATACGAGGCATATCCAGAAAGTAAGTGTACTGAATTTTTGTAGGTTACAATTTTTTTTATTTAAACAAAAAAATTACGTGGTTACCGTAGTACATATGTAAGCTATTTTTCGACATAGTCGCCATTCCTCTCAATGCAGGTGGTGAAGCGGGGTATCAACTTTTTGATGCCTTCCTCGAAGTAGTTTCCCGCCAACCCCTCCGTCCACTTCTCCACCTCCTCATTTACCTCCTCGTCGGTTGAAAACCTTTTTCCACCCATGTGCAGCTTCAGGGAGGTAAAGAAATAGTAATCTGAAGGTGCTAGATCAGGGGAATGCGCGGGATGGTTCAGGACATCCCATTTAAACGAGGCGAGCAGTTCCTTCGTGGCGTTGGCCGTGTGTGGTCTGGCATTGTCGTGCAGCAGTCAGACTCCCTTTGCCAGTATGCCTCTCCTCTTGTTCTGAATCGCCCTCCGCAATTTTTTTAGGGTCTCACAGTATCGCGCAGAGTTGATGGTCTCCCCTTGAGGCATATATTCAATTAAAATTATGCCTTGACAGTCCCAAAACACGGATGCCATGATTTTCTTGGCTGAAATTGTGGTTTTGAACTTTTTGGCGGAAGGTGAAGTGGTGTGACGCCACTATTGAGACTGCCTTTTGGTTTCAGGCGTGTAGTGTGCAACCCAAGTTTCATCTCCAGTAACGATGGAGCGGAGAAATTCATCTCCATGGAGTTTGCAGCGCCTCAAAAACTCTTGCCCGGCATTATTTATTTCGCACTTGGCGGGAGATCGGATTGACATTTTTCACGAAACGTGTTGTCGCGTCGACACTTCTCAACGTACTGACCTCGAACCGGTCTCGTTGTGGAGGGGAAGGGTCAGGCTACACGGAAGTGTAGCCAATATGTCGAAAATAAAATCCATCCTGTCGTGAGAGCCTCAGTACACTTACTTTCTGGATACGCCTAGTATATGATTCTTTTGTATTATTTCCGTCGATATTTGATATATATATATATTATGTTATAGTAATCCTCCTAGTAACAATTGGTCACGTTTCAATGCGCCGTCTCTAAGATGTGAGGATTTCCTGATATCCAATTAAGTTGCAATGGCTACTTCCTTCTCAGTAGAGGTTGCCAATTAGTGGATGTGCCTTCACAAGAAAACATGTGTATCTGACACCTACATAGGAGTATATCATATGTACGAGTATATATCATTAACAAGTTCCACTGTACCGATTAATTTACAGGTGATAACATTTTCATTAGTATGTTCGTTATTCAAGGGATGATTTACAAGCTTTCGAAGTCGTATGGATTGGTTTTATATCTGTTTTATCAAAGTACTCGTACATAAAATTCTTTTTTATACAATAAAAAATATTTAAAATTTACCTAAGAAGTCACAGTTTTTTTAAAAAAGAGTACTCATACCTGTACATAACATATCAATAAGTTTAAAATTAATTAAAACTGGAAAACTTTGAAAATCTAAACCGTTAATTAACAAGATATGAATATAAGAACAGAAGTGTGCAAAGAAGAAGTAGACCAAGCTAAACGTGTCTTTATCTAATGGATCAGATTTTTAAAGAAGGTAAATAGAGAAGCACAAACAAAATAAGATCGTTCATAACGAGATGTGTGAGTATGGAGAAAGTGAAGTGATTGTGTCTACATAGAAAAGTGTAACATACTCGTAGATATCTGTTTTCTCAGTATATCCCGAGGAACACGGCGCAATAGTATGTATAAATGTAAGAGGTAAAATATTTGAACAACTTTTTTATTGATTATTTTGTTAATGCATGTGACAATTATTGACGTCATCGTAAATTAAGATTGTTTTCAGTGACGCATGCTTAAATTGAGCTATTAAAAACATTACTACCCGCATGTGGAATGACCTGATTGAACTAATTTTTCATTATTGATATCTCCATATTTAGGTGGATTAAATGAAGAATGAGTTCCTTAATAAACTATGTAGACATAATTGAGCCACTTCACAGACAACGTAATATATTCTCGGCAAACCAAAGAGTTATCACACGTGATTAATCAAAGAGGCACAAGAGATATAACATACCAAATAAACATCCCAACAATATTAACAAAGAAGACGGATTCCACCCCACATCAGCATGGTACCCCATAATAAAATCGTAGAGACAAATAAAATTCAACACTTTTTTTATTTTATTTTATTTATACATGACAACAATTGTATAAAAGCACAATATGTGAAAAAACAGG
>CATKWJ010000406.1:0-20358 GCA_949825065.1 Odontocerum albicorne | reverse complement strand
ATATATATATATAATATATATAATATATATATATTATATATATATATATATATATATATATATATATATATATATATATATATATATATATATATATATATATATATATATATATATATATATATATATATATATATATATATATATATATATATATATATATATATTTGAGCATATCTAATAAAATATTTTTCAATATATCAAAAACCTTAATCCTTAATAGACACAATGTTGAGGACAGGGGTTTTTTAATTTTAAGTTCTAAAAAAGTTACACGGCTATCCGCAGTAAAATCCCTTTTTTTTAAACAAAAACTTTCCTAGTATTTTTTTGTATAACGATGAATCAAATATTCTTAGACATTATAAACTCCGAATTAATCCCTTTACCATTACCATTAATCTTTATAGGCCCAAAGACCTTCTGAACGGTCTATTTGTCTTATAAGAAATATAGGCCAAAGCTACCAAACAACCTTACACCTATCCGCTCTACTGAGATTTTCTCATGAATCCGCTCCCATTCAGCGAGTACTGAATTGGCTAAGACCGGATCAAGGGAATATCACTGCAGAATGTGGGAGATTAAACTGGATGATTGAATTTAATAATAAGGTTTCACTCTAATTTATGCAGGTTCCACGGTTCATAGAAATATTAATCATGGGTAACAATCGGTTATTTATTTATTAATTTCACATACGAGTATGTTATTGATGCTTCATTGTCTATCTGGCTTATTATCAGGTAACGATGTTTTCCAATTTACCGGACAAAAGTAAATGTACTCGTATGTTAAGTACTCGTACATTGTTAGAATTCTAATTTTGGATACCTTTCAAAAGAACGTATTCTTTCTGTATGGGTTTTTTTTACATTTAAGGATATGCTTACTAATTTAAACTATTTATTTTAATATCAAAAACATAGACAAATTTTCCGTTTATATTTTACATGCATAAAAATCAACTGGGCATATTGCTATGTGGTAATCTCTTTCACCCAATCAGTAACCGAAATAAAAAAAGTAACATAGTCGCAAAATATATTCAAATTACAATATTATTAATTTATTTTCAAAAAAATGTATGGAAAGTATCATACCTAACGGTCTAAAAAAACATAATTTATGAAAACATGTCAGAGGACGTGGAAATATATACCTTCACGCCGTCTCCAAAAGGAGAGAGCGCCAGATTTTTCTATCGCGACACACATCGTTAGCCTCTTTTACATCCATACACCTTCGCATATATCTCCTTCTATTCCTCTGACTTCTAACAATTCTTTTTTTTAATATCGTACACTTGAACTAACCATACTTTCCTTGGTTTTACTACCACGCCTTATGAAAAACATATATTTTTTTATTACAAAAAAAGAATTGGAGTATTCTAGTGATTAACCCTCTGCCCCGTTTTATGTCTCAGTTTACTAGAATACAAGTACATTGGGCGTTCTGAATTCACGTGCCGCCTTGCTACTCGTATTAAAATGTGTGTACCCTCCGTGCATCCTAACATATGACGTCCTGAACACACAAGACGGGACGCGACACACTGACTTCAGACTGTAACTGCTTTTAAACATTTTTCGCATTGAAAACAACTTTTGCGCTATGACAGTTTGACCAAGAGTCCATTAAGTGCTTTTCCGGGTGAGAATATTTTGGACAAAACGATAACAATCTTTGGAAAGTTTTCTTTTTACGAGAAACTTTTATTTTTGCGCAAATTGAAAAAGTTTCTTGAAATTATAAATATGTTCGTAACTTTTGTTTGACGTATATAACTAAAACTCTTTTTGATTTATGTTGAACATGTTGTAACACAAATTTGTTTTACTTAACAATAGTTACCAAAATCTGGTAAATGATAGATAGTCAACAATAGTAAGTTAGTGCCAACTTTGATGTATGGGAGTGAAACGTGGACGTGGAAAAATACTGAAAAGATTCGAAGACGCGAGCACTGAGAAGAATTCACAGGGTAACAATATATGACAAAATGAGAAATGAAGTTATAAGGGATGAATGTGAACTTAAAACTGATGTGTTGAGTAAAATAAAAAAAGAGCACTCTAAGGTGTTTCGGGCATGGTGAACGAATGCATGAAGAAAGACTAACAAAACAAATATACAGTGCAAATGTGAGAAAAAGGCGTGCGAGAAAAAGACAAAGGAAATAATGGATCAAACTAATGATATTTGAAACAAAAGCAAATGTAGAAAGTCAGAGATATCGTAGGAGATATATGAGGAGGTAACACATCGATCAATAAGTCCCGGAACTAACTATTAAAACAACATTTGTTTGCCAAAATTCTTTTTTATTCATCAACATAGATTCTTTCAAGAGCAATACATTCATTCCAACGCTTTCCTAGCTTTTCTATGCCAGCCGTGTACAACGATTTATCTTTGCTTTCAAAATAGGCGTTAGTTTCGGCAATTACTTCTTCATTGGAGTCAAATCTCTTTCCCTGGAGCATCTTTTTGAGGTCTGCAAACAGCCAATAGTCGCTGAGAGCCAAATCTGGAGAATACGGTGGGTGCGGAAGCAATTCGAAGTTCAACTCATGCAATTTGGCCATCGTTACCATCGACTTGTGACACGGTGCAATGTCCTGATGAAAGAAAACTTTTTTCTTCTTCATATGGGGCCGTTTTTTTGCAATTTCTTCCTTCAAACGCTCCAATAATGCTATGTAATATTTGCTATTGATTTTTTTTTTCTTTTCAAGGTGATTGATGAATATTATACCATGCGCATCCCAAAATACGGAGGCTATAACCTTCCCGGCCGACTGTTGAGTTTTTGGTCGTTTCGGACGACTTTCACCGGCTGCTCTCCACTCAGCTGACTGCCGATTTGATTCCGGAGCATAGTGATGGATCCAAGTTTCATCCATTGTTACATACCGACGCAAAAACTCTTGTTTATTTTGCGTCAACAGTGCCAAACAGCGCTCTGAATCATCGATGCGTTGTTGTTTCTATTCCATTGTGAGCAAACGCGGCACCCATTTCGAAAAAAGATTTTTTATGACCAAATGTTCATGCAAAATAGTGTAAACACTGCCAAATGATATCTTCAGGATGTCAGCTATCTCACGTAATTATACTTTGCGATTTTCCATCACGATTTTGAGTTTTTTTTTAAAATATTTTCTGGTGTAACAGCCTCATTTGGACGACCAGAGCGTTCAGCATCATTTGTGTCTGCACGACCGCGTTTGAAATCAGCATACCACCGACAAATGGTTGTTTTCGACGGAGCAGAGCCCGGATAACACTTTTCAAGCCATCGCTGAGTTTGAACGGTATTTTTTCCCATTAAAAAGCAATGTTTTATCAACACACGAAGTTTGATTTTTTTCATTGTTTTGAAAATAGCAAAAGTAGCGTCACTAAAGTCGGAATATCATGAATGTTTGACACGTAACTTTTAAAGGCTGGTACTAACTGAGAATGGTATGGATTTGTTATTAGAAGCGCCATCTGTTGGTTAGTCCCGGGAATTGTTGATTGATACGTTATATGTTGGAAGAGGCGAATAAAGGATGTCGAGATAGGTAAGTCTGGTGCTCTGTCTTCTCTGATTTCTTCGATAGAGAAATAGCGTGCTTGTATGTGCACATGTATTGTGCATTTGTATCTTTACCATAACTTTTTTTTGTATTCTTATTGACCATTAGTAACATTAGTGTTGAAACGTTTTTTTTCAACAAATCAAATCAATGATTAAAAATCATTCAATACATCGAAAGATTTAAAATGTTAATAACACTTGTATCGTCTTTTCAATGGTTGAATACAAGATAAAAAAATATTTTATCACATTTATTTATATTTTATACCTCACTTGATATTTTCTTGTTACAAAAATGATAATGCAATTAGATATTTCATTTCTTAAACGTTTCAAAAATGTCAATTAACACCGCAAAATTTTAACAACTAGTTCCAGTCCTGTCATAATCATCACTCTACACATTCCATCCGGAATATAGCATAAAATGCCTCCTTCCAGGTCGGTTCACAGCCCGACACTCCAAGTCCTCCTACGTAAAGCCGAGATAGCGAATTTTCCTACAAGTGATGGATAGCTTGTTCGGAGTTTCGGTCCGATGGTAGGACACCTTACTCCTTCATCGGATAAGTTCTGACTGTTAAGATATTTATTGGAAATTTTTGGATCTTTTTGGGAATCGGGAAAGGATAGGTTTGTGGGTGTATGACGTAGAATGGGTGTCTGATTAATTAAGCCTCTTACAGGCTTCAAAACATCACAGCTCTTGGACAGCTGCATGACTACATCCTCAATACACGATGCTACCATCTCCAGCGCTCCATTCTAAATATGATAGTCATAGGTTGCTGCTTCACTATATATTTATTTTGTTAGCATTTCTTCACTATCAACATCAAAATTTCTTGAAAATAATCCCATTTACCCCAAAGTATATATAAATAATGACAACATATCGACATTTTTATATGCCTTGAATTTATTGTATGTTATAGAAACAGATGACTTTTTTATATTTCAGCAAGGACAATCCACCAGCAGCTTAAATATGCCTTTTAATGTACTAAAACATACGAATATATAATCGAATCGAACAAAATCAAAATCTGTTATGATGATAGTCCACAGCAGCATTTTAGTACTAACTTTGATATATGGGATAAAACGTGGACGTGGAAAAATATTGAAATGCTACGAAAATGCATTCACTGAGAAGAATACATAGGATGACAATATACGACAGAATGCTGAATGAAGTGATTAGGGATGAATGCGAATTTATGGGTGATGTGTTGAATAAGATGAAAAGTAATGTAAAATGATTTGGGTTTACAGATCGAATGAATAAAAAAACACTAACAAAACAAATATAAAGTCCAAATGTGAGTGGAAGGCATAGTAGAGGAAGATCAAAGGAAGCGTGGTTAGATGTAGATGAGGAGAAAGATGTGATTCAAGACAGGAATTTCTGGCGGTCGACCTCTCTACCCCAACAGTGAAATAAAGCAATCATATTTATGTATGCATTTAGTAGTTTATATGCTACAGCCTTAATTCTTATATTGCTATAAAACAACAACAAAATAGCAACGTATAAAACTTTGCCTACCGAAAGACTGCAGCGGATTAAAACATGCTGATCGTATTGGACGTTTAATATTTTGACTATCGGTACTTTAGGTTTGATATGTCAAGGATGCTTGCTTGCTGAAGTGTAATAGTTTGCACACAATAAACTAATACACGCAAAAGCATCTTCACGCACGACATCAGAAAAGTGGCTAAGAGCAATTGGAAGTAATGTGGACATGATAAAAACTAGTAGAGGAGAGGGAAGGCCTGTACTCGTATCCAACTCTGGATTCAACCGGACTGACGATTAGTTTAAAATACCAGATGAATGTTTCAAATTCATGGCTTATGCATATTACTTTTAGTTAACATTATTACTCGTATGACGACGTTTCAAGATTTTCAACACATTACTTTCATATAAACGCTAATAGATGTTAGATATGCGCGAATGGTGACTTAAAAAATATTCCGCTGAATAAAAAATAACGATTTAACTTTTAAATTAATAAATTTTTCAAAATAATGTAGATTTTTTTCTTCTAAAGGTTGTATCGTATTTCACTTTCGTTGCATACAGTTTAACCTGAAGGATTATGGTCATGTAACAATATTTTCCAGCCACCAGAAAGATATTAAAAAGATCTTAAGTGAATATCAGACTAGAACCATTTAAAACAATAGATACTAAGGGGAACCGAACCATAAATTGTGGAAGTTGAGCCAGGTTTTTTTTTATTTTATTAATAAACTAGCTGTACCCGGCCACGCGTTGCTGTGGCTCAGTCTGGTTAAAGGGAAAAGAAATAAAAGTGAAAGCACACGTTTCCAATATGTTTAATTTCACAATGCTTGTGGGTATACAATATTTTTGACGTCTTTCAGCCATCTCAGCCTGTCGCGTTAATTCTGTTGAGAACGAAGCAGATCTAAAGCTGCTCAGATCTAAAGCGATCGCCGTGCTCGCAACTGTGCATCCTCGTACACGTGCAACCGTGCAAGTCTGGCTGCACGTCGCTCTGCTGCTTCCTCGGCACGTATTTAAGACATTCTTTGTCTGTTTCTCTCGTTCGCTGATGCCCGTTCTTCCTCAGTTTGATTTGCAATTATTCGTCGCACTGCTTCCGCTCCGCGATAACGATGACCTAAGTTTGATCTTCTGCGAGGCATTATTTTGATGAACTAAAGCAGATCGATTGCACTGAAAAAGAAGAAAGAAAGGTATAAAAAAAACATATAAAATTGCAAAACATTAAAAAAGGAAAAAGCACGAACTAAAAACAAAAAAAGTAACGTGTAGCCACAAAGTAGAGTATTTCAGGCAAGCATTTATTTCGTCCGCCGGTGTCGATCGAGGAATTACAGGTAATGTTTGCCTAAAATCTCCTGCAAGTAATATTAATGCGTTCCCAAATGGTCTGATGCTTCCACGCAAATCTTGCGATGATCGATCAAGAGCCTCGAGCGATTTTTTGTGTGCCATTGTCTATTCATCCCAAACAATAAATTTGCATTTGTGCAATACTTTTCTCATGCTGGATGTTTTGGAAAAGTTGCACGTGGGAGTTTCGATGAATCGCATGTTCAATGGCAATTTCAAAGCGGAATGAGCAGTTCTTCCACCTGGTAGCAATGTTGCAGCTATTTCGGACGATGCAAGAGCTAAAGCTATGTCATTTTGGGATCAAATTGCTGCCAGAATCAATCTAATTAGGAACGTTTTACCAGTTTTTCCTGGCGCATCTAAGAAGCAGATTTCTCCAACCCCGATATTGACAGTTTGCATTATTTGATCGTAAATGCCTTTTTGCTCAAGCGTTAGCGTATGAATATTTTATTGCACATACGATATAAGATCACCCGCGTTGTAATTTTATTACTGACGCAATTCTACATCAAACGAAGCAGCAGCAGATCGATTCGGTGATGGCATTCCCAATTGATTGAGAACTTTGTTCGCGATTTCTAAGCACAAATCTTCAATCATTATCAAAGCTTCATTGTAGATTTCTGCTGAGAAATCCATGTTCATATTTGAATTTTCCTCGCGTATTCGACGGAAAATATCTTCAGCTATGTGCGATTTATATTATTCCCATAACTCTGTTGTACATGAAAGAGAGCAGGCGGTCAATATGATTGCTAACAATGCATGAATTTGATTTGTATGTGACGTGTTGCACGCATCATTAATGCATACATCCCAGTGTCGGTCGTTCTCCAATAAATTCAGAGCTTGACATGCACTGCGGAAAGTGGCATGTTTAACGCCGTTGACAATTCTCAATTGCTGGAAAGACGTTGGACCCGGCACATTTACCAATAGCATGCGAAGAAAGAAGCATTCATCTTGATTGAGATCCACGGTGTACAGTCTGCCTATCGTAGTTTCTTTGAATATGCCAGGTTGTCCGTCGACTCGCTCTTCTCGTTTGCGTCGTTTAAATGATTTTCTACTCGCATTCCACGTATAATACCTAGGCACTTCCGAATACAGCAGTGTTTTCGCAAACGCGTCATTTTGACATAATGTGAAGAAAGCAGTTAACGTTGTAGCCGGTGGATTCAGGGCTATTTGTTGCACATTTGCAGCTGTGAAATAAACGCGTTGTCCATTTTCTAGATGTACTGCTAAGTGAACAACAGCTAGATTTCTTTCATGTATGGAAAATGAAAGAATTCGCCATACAGCTTCATTGCTGCTTATATATCTTCCAGCCTGATACTGGGCGATTTCATCAATATATATGACCGCATTCCTATCACTTTTTTCTGATTGCACGCCAAAAACTGCCATGTCGCTGCTTTTATTTACGTATTTACAAGTGTATTTGATCAATTTAACGGAGTTACAGTATTCCACGTTTATGTGAGCTTTGTATGTTTTTGATAGCAAAGGCGAATATGGAACAAACCAACGGTTGTCTACTTCCATGTCACCGTTTCGTATTAGT
The DNA here is from genome assembly GCA_949825065.1 of Odontocerum albicorne. Taxonomy (NCBI): domain Eukaryota; kingdom Metazoa; phylum Arthropoda; class Insecta; order Trichoptera; family Odontoceridae; genus Odontocerum; species Odontocerum albicorne. The sequence continues at coordinate 12,303 of CATKWJ010000406.1, read as the reverse complement.
ATGGTCGCTAATTTACCGCCATCTTCTGTTGATATTCTTCTGTATAAAGGATATGCATCGTTTCCTGTATCTGTGATGGATACTTATGCTCGAGGACATCACTTAGAGCATTTTTCGTCTATCATGCATGGTGAATTTGGATTCAGTGTACCGCAAGGTCCATGTATCACATTTTTCGTCCCAACTTCATGCAAATCCTTATCGACGTAGGCATCGGGTATTTCAGCGCATATTACATCGTCAATTTCGTTTGAAGTGATTTTTTTATAGAGCCAGATTAGTATATGTGCATGCGGCAATCCTCTCTTTTGCCATTCCACTGAGTACATCAAGCAGCGCACAGACCCAAACGCTTCATAAACTTGGTAAAACTATCATGAAATCCATCAGCGATTTCAGCTTCTGTCTAATAACACGTGCTGTTATGTCATGCCTATCCACCGGCGATTGCCCAGGAAGTAAGAGCTGTTGTTTATCGTCCCAAGCAGAACTGCATGTGCAGCAACTACCACACGTTGATTACATCGTCAATTTCGTTTGAAGTGATTTTGTTATAGAACCAGATTAGTATATGTGCATGCGACAATCCTCTCTTTTGCCATTCCATTGAGTACATCAAGCAGCGCACAGACCCAAAAAATCTCCATTTCTACATACGTTTTGATAGATTTTGAAATATAAACATAGAGATAAAATTAAATTCTATATAAAAAAGATACCTTTGATATTCCTACTGACCTCTTTCAGCCACTATCAGCCTGTCCTCCAGATAAATTTGCTCAAAAAGACAAAAGGTTCTAGGGATATGGAATTATAAACAGCAGAATTTGGCTTGGTGGATTCCCTCAGTACATTTCTTTGCGTCTCTGGAAGAAAGGGATCAAATTAATCACATATTCGGTTTGATGTTTCTGAATGAGTCCTATGACAGTTGACAAATTTGCCCCAATACAACCTTGTAACGACGTTCAGTAATTTTAATTATTTTATCGACTTCAATATAAGGCTCGATTCTAAAATATAGCAAGTTATTTAGGTAAATACATTACAAAAAACTAACAATAATGACAAATTAATACATCTTGTTACAAATTAGCAAAAATGTGGCAGTTCGTTAAAATAAAATGTGACATTTGTCAAAAGTTAGTTGCATGAAACATGTGAAACTTTTAATAATTCAAATGTATAAAACATACACAGATACATACCATGAATTCAAATAAAAATCAATCAATACAGTTCAAATTCACCGGTAATTGTACTGAAAAATAATAAAAAAACTGTTTAAAAATACCGAATTTAAAGAGCACAGCTTTTACGACACCACAGTACAAAATGGCGGAAAAAAATTTAGTATACTTTTAGGCCCAAGCAGATGGCGCTATTTTTCTATAAACGTATTTGAAAACTTAATATTTATTATTTAAATATTTAATATTTATTATTAAATATTTAATTATTTAATATTTAATATTCAAAATCATAATGAAACTGTCAAAATTTCAAAGCAATCCGTGAAGAACTTTCGGAGATTGGAGATTTTTAATTAACGAACATTTACATTTTTATTTATATAGATATTTAATATTTAATTATACAATTTTTAATATTAATTCCGAAACGTCGAAAATGCAATGTGACATAACTGTCAATGAGAATTGTTTAGTTTGCGTGTGTCGCTGCAGGGGGCGCTCCCATTATTTCGTCTGTTTTATAAACTTTTTTATACACAACCGTATATAAAAAAAATATATATAAACATGCTCGTACACGAATGCAACCTTTTGTCAAAATTTCAAAGCAATCAGTGAAGAACTTTCGGAGATTAGAGATTTTTAATATACGAACATTTTTATTTATATAGATTATATATAGATAAGCCACTTTCATGCCACGGGATTCAGAATTATTGGTTTGCACAAGAATTGATTTTAAGATAAATATGGGCTGTTTAATGATTCGTTTCTTTAGATTTAATAAGCTGGAGACAGAAAATGCAGAATCTTCGGGAAAGAAAAAGTGCTAGTTGCTGTTTGGAATAGTCTACAACAGTGATTCTCAACCGGTGGTAGGGGAATAGGTGATAGGGGATAGAGTGTGACAATGTTGCGTTATATGGAAAGAATTAAATAAATTATTGCGTGATTTTTACATGTAAAAGAATAAAAAAAATTAAAAACTTGTATCGCAAACTTTGTAAAATTAGTATTTTTGACAAATTATTAGTTGCTAAAACAAAATTAAGAGTAAATTTAAATTAACGTTTAAAATTAAGTGATAGAGAGCCAGATATTAAGTATAATATGTTATCTCTCAAATAGACCCAAGTTTCACATTGAATTTTATCATTGACGTATAATATTTCAGATATCCAATTTAGTAGTCAGTTATTTTTAACATAAGAGAAATATTATTATTTTTATTATTTATTTGTGCAATTTGTATAAATAAACCAAAAACATTAAAAAGCGATATTTTTATATATGTTGAACGCTTTTTTTATTATAGTTGTAATATTTTTTTCAAAATAAATAAAAAAAACATATTCTTCACACTCCTACTTACGTCGTGTAAGATTTTTTATTTTGTACGTGGTGGTGGTACTAAAATTTTCTACTTTTTGTTTCGATGGTACGCGTTTATTAAAAGATTGAGAGCCGCTGATCTACAAGAATAATACAGTAATAAAGGAAAGTTGAGCTGTAAAATAAACTGATGTAAAGTTCTTTACCAATCGGATGAGTCTTCATCCCGCACTTCTTTTGCCCTGAATTTTCCTTTTCAATATCAGTTAAAGGAATTTATATTTTTCTCCTTTTTATGTTGAATTTATGTTGAAAGTACTCTTATTTTCTCCTTTTGATGTTGGATAAAACTTCTCCTTCTTTAATAATCTGTTTCAAGATGATATCATAATGTACATTGTCAACCCATTAAAATAATAATTTAACGTTTTTTTTTTTAAATAAATATATTTATGTATTGAAATAAAGCATTTCGAATAGTCAATTAAGAAAAAGGTCAAGTTATTGAACACGCCTACAATAAAATACTCGTACTTATCTGGATAATATAAAACTGCGCATTCAGTACAATTTGGACCATTTTATTATTTGAATAGTTGTATTCTCAGTTCATCAAATAAACTAAAACTTTTGCATGCTTTGTGTCAATATTTTAGTTATTTATTTCACTATTCAAATTTCTCTTCTGTTAAAAATGGGAATGAAACGGAACGAAATATGAGTATTTTAACCCCGTGCCATAACAAAACAAATATTTTCATTATTTGCAAGCATTTGTCAATGTTCCCATTGATTTATGGTATCCGTTAGGTAAAGCGAAAAATATTTTTATTCCTCATACGAATGTTCCGGATTTGCCGTGGTTGACGTTCAAAAATTATTTTTCTAGGCTTAAGCGCGCAGATTGGGATAAATTATGTTTTGTTAAAAAAATAAACATAATGGTTGATGGTTCTGATTTGAAATATTAACTTTTTATCTCTTATTTTTAGCTATGTAGCATTTGTATACTTCATAAATATCAACAATTTAATTTTGTTTAAATACTCTAAGAGACCTGGTAATAATAGCCATATTTAAAAAAAATATTCAGTGACATCTTTGATAAAATAAATCTAATGGTTTTATAACTTCTAAACCAACTAAACGATAATCCCTCGCCATGCACGATTTCAGATTTTTTTAATAACGTTTCTAACTGTTATAAAACGGTGCTTGTAATAAAATTTTCACAGAATTTCTCACTTAATATTTTTAATAAACGTGTAACTAACACTCATCTCGTGAATTTTGATTCGGCTATAAGTGAGAGATTGAATGATTACCACATTGAGCGGGATGAAAGTCCTGAAACATCTTAGAATGGACTCAAAAATATCGTCGCCAAGATTGCGAAACGATGTCAAAGCCGATAGCCTTCTAAACGAAAATTCTAGATATCTCATGACACGTATGATCTTATACAGCTGAATAAATAAATTGAGGAAGAACGTTTTCTTATACAGGAAAACTCTTAAACATATAATTTGATTTATAAGAAAATCTCGAATCACTGCCGTATAGATAAAAACCAATGCATAAATAATATCTGTACAGAAATAGAAGTTCATGAGAAGAGGTACGAATCCAAGGAGATTTATTACAAAATTAAGATATTGTCACGTGAATCAGCTCCAAAAACATGGGTGATAGAGGATGCGGAGGAAATGCCATTACAGACATTGATAAGTTGATACGCATGGACGTAATATTGTGCAGAACTATACAAAGAGGAAGGAGAGACTTCGAACGGTGGAATTGGTTCGAACAACCGAGAACTAGATATTTTAGTCTGAAGTAGAGTATGCCATTAACAAACTGAAAAACAAAAAATCAACTGGAAACGACTGTATAGTGGCAGAATTACTCAAACGTTGGAGAGAAAATGGCACCAATTTATTTCAGGATGTATGCGACACAGTGTGGAAGATGGAAATCTGGCCCTAGGACTGGACGGAATCTAAGTCTATCCTGTTACATAAAAAAGGGCTTAACAAGGAAATGTGAGAACTATAGAATCATGTAGCTCATATATCATGCAAGTAAAATACTGTTGTGTATAATCGAAAAATGTGTGAGACCATACGACCATACTCGTACATTAGCTGGCAGATAAATACCAATATAACAGGCACATTGCGGCCTCTTTGAAAAGATGGAACACGAGAGCAATGTCCTAGACCTGGAAATCAATAGGTTTAAAACAACTTATGATAATAAACCGCAGTAGCACACTGTCACCAAATAATTTGTATCGTGGTCTGGAAGTGGTTACTGATTTTATTTTCTTATGCTTCAGTATTACCAACAATGGAAGATGCCAGGCGGAGGTAAAAAGAAGAACTGGAATGGCAAAAAATGCAATGTCAAAGCTGGAAAAGATATGGAAAAGCAGAACTATCACCATCAAGAAGAAAATGCGCCTAGTGAAGACTTTCGTCTTTGCAATATTCATGTATGGCACAGAGACTTGGACTCTGAGAGCAAGCGAGACGTAGAATAGATGCATTTGAAATGTGATGCCGGAGATGGATGCTACGAATTCCATGGACAACAAGGCAAACTATCGTCTATATTCTCGAACTTATAATCATCTACATATTGTCGACAATATGTCTTCGACGAGTCCTCCAATTTTTTGGGCACATTTTTCGTGGTCAAGAACAGAAAGCTTGGAGAGGTTTGTGGTTACTAGAGGTGTGGAAGGTGTGGAAGGACGACGCACAATAGGAGAATCCTAATGTGTTGGATAGGCCAAGGGTGAGACGCAACTGGAAAATTATTAACCATTGCATTTTATTTGTTTTACCCTGAAATGCAAGAAACTTGACTAGGATTCCGAAGATTAATAAATTACTACTTACATACGTATCAGTGTGTCTATTCTCCAGAACGTAAAGGTCAAAAAAAGACTCCAGAATCTAAAGGTTAAAAAAAGACCAAAAACTGTTTATCACGTGGTTATTCAGTTTTTGGTATTTTCAAGTTTCTTTCAAAATAAATGAAAAGTCCGGCCGTAATTAAATGATATTTAGATGTTGTTTACGGATAACCTTCTACGAATATCAAAATAAAATTTTTAAACGGTATTTGTGTTAAAATGTTATTTGACAGTTTAATTAAAGAAATTAAAAGAAGGATTTTTTTCAAACAAAATTTTATTCATTGAAATAACAAAAAGTGACATTACTATACTTTAAAGAATCTATCTTGTGTACATTTTTAGGTTGCAAATTTTGGATAACTCACAGCATAACAGTATTTTTCTCTCCGTATAATGGCCTCTGGTCCGGGTGGAAATTTAATGCTACCATATCTTCCCGATTCCGTCGTCTTGATAATATCTTGTTGCATTTTACAGTTTATTTGCTTGATAACATAAAGTATTACGTATGTAACGTTGGAGCTTTACATCACAGCATTAACACTTATAAGTGCTTCCTCTTAGCTGGCTTATTTTGATTTTAAAAAGCTTGAATTAGAAATTAATCCCAAAAATGCACGACTTTTGTAACTTAACTTAGTAATACAATACTTCGTTTTTTGTCCATAAATAAATGTATATACATTTAGATTAGAATGTGAGTTCTAACTATAGGCTGACCTCTGTGACCTAATTGTTAAGACGCCTGTCTTCCAGCCCAAGGGTTGCGATTTCAATTCCTCTTGGTACCAAATTTATTTTTAAAAGAGTTTTAGTTTTGTTTCCATTTAAGACTTTTTGAATACCTTTTTTGTTGCTTAGAAGAAATTGACACATAGTTATTACAGTACTGATTACAACGAAAGTTTAATATAATACAATAATATGCGATGTTTTCATTTAAAATTTCATTTCTCCTTAAGATGTTTGGTTAAACAAAAAATTTCTAAGCCATTTAGCGTAACTTGAATTTTTCTAATCATCCCAATTAGGCATTAGTTATTTTACAACGTAAAGGATTTTCTGATTATTGCATAGTTTTAATAATTTTTCAAAAATCTTTACACTTCGTTACTCGTATTGTACAAAGCTTTACACTTCGTTACTCGTATTGTACAAAGCTTTACACTTCGTTACTCATATTGTACAAAGCTTTACACTTCGTTACTCATATTGTACAAAGCTTCGATAACTACTGGGGCTAAATAACATATTTGGAGGGCAGCGAATTCAATTCTCAATGATACACATTTTTTTTTATAAAAAAGGGATCTCGTCTGGTTTTCAATTCACGCCACCTTAAAATATATCTGGTTGGCTGGAAGAGATTGCCAAAAGACAATAATCCATGTTGTACAGTTAACATGGGAAGTATCGTACAATTAACAGTTTATTTTTACTCTATCGAACATTCAAAATGATAACACCTATATATAGAAAACTATGTACTCGTACATACTCGTATTAAGCACATTTAAATTATCTGTTATACTAAAACTTTAGCAAGGTTAAAATATTAATGTCTCAAAATCTATACGTAATATACTTCATACATTAAAACATTTTCAAATAAAAATTTGTGCTTTTTATTTTTATTCATTTTATAGAAAACATATTGAGATTCTTAGGTAGAATACGTTGCAAAAGACTGATGATGCGGATAAATGAATGGAGGGTGAAAAAAGGGTAGGAGTAAAATAATGGAAGAATTTAAAATTTTAGGAAACATAAGAGCATATTTTATGAAAAGAAATCTAATTTTGAACAAGATTGGGCATGAATGGAAGCTATCTCGTCTCTCTGCCTACCCTAAAAGAAACCTGACCTGGTATTCTATTGTACTTATACGTGTGCATTATATGATTTGTAGATTAATTCAGTTCTACCAAATATAAATTTATCTCAATAGGAGTATAAAAGCACTTTCAATTCCTCGTGACTTAAAAAAAAAACCGATAAACTCATCATTAGTGTCTTTATTGTGTTGCTAGTGTTTAATCTTACGAAGTGCAGCTTTTTCGCCTTTCTTGAGTGTGATTGCTGGAAATTGTGGATAATAAGTGCACACTTAAGTACATTTTATTAACTCCCTCGGGTATTCTCATTGATGTTGTTTCTTTTGCATTTATTAATTTAAACGTATCGTTTCTAAGTGAAATATTGAATGTACGTAGATATTCTAAGACTAATCCAAAATACACTTTGTACTCGTATTATTGCTTATGTCTAGTTAAATACTACTTTTTCTTTGCTTCAATTTGACCTGGCTCTGTCATCAGGATTCCCTCTCTTAAAATGTTGAGTCCCTGTTATCCTTACATTATGGAGGTTTTCCGGGGGAACGACTGCCAGCGAGTATTTCATACATTGCCACGTAAAAAAACTTTTGTATTATCCATTCTTTCTACATCGATTCGCTAGTGTCTTCTGCGGTTTCCATCCCATCTCGCAACATAATTTTCTCGCATACGGGAGTTTTTATCTCTACGTTTGAATGATTTGCCTGTTATGGCTCTAAGGATTATCAATTCATTGGTTCTGAAATGACTTATTATTTTTGTTTTTAGTGTAGATTCCGTTGAGTTCAGGAAGGTTCATCTCCAGTTTATCTTTAATCTCTGATCTTGACTGGAAGATTGATTATGCCATTTTATATTAAGTATCTTTGAAATAGGTTTTATTTTTTTAAGTTAAAAGGTATATTTAAAAATTAAAAACTATTATAATTCTTGGGTTAGTTTTTAATGTTTACTTTCCGTGTTAAACTTAACATTAGTATGTTTATGTATAAATTTTTAAATATATAATATATGTATTCTGAATTGTAATCTTGTTTTTGGAAGATATTACATTTTCTTTTTTCTAATTGTTACTGTGGTATGAAAAGGATATTTAAATATCACTTATTTTTATGATTAAAAAATTGATATGCACTTCTCTATAAATACATTAATAACACAAACTGGATATCGTTTTGATAACGAGGCACGAAGAGATAATTACGAGTCGCTAGAATAAAGTGCAGTCATAAATCTTGCACTCGCTTCAAGTAAGTTGCGCTGCAATTTATTGCTCTGCGCTCTCAATAATGGTTCTAATTTAGGACATTTTACAGAGAATATCGTTCATTTTCTTCTTCTCCTGATATGAAAAACCATCTTGAAGCTGGACTATTGGTTACGGTGAAAGAAAGACAAAAAAATGAAAGTCGAGCCATTAAATGCATAAATCCAGCGTAGACTGCTGCGAGGGGAGATGGTCTGTTTAACGAGCATCCGGGAATAAAGGGGGACATTTTTTTTAAGTTTTTTTTCTCCATAAATACTGTAACTTTAGTCTTGAATATAATTTTATAATTTTTTTTTTATGTATTGTATTATATTTTGAGGATTTTTTTATTTACTACAAATACTTTCAATAGGCATTGGGGTGATTAAAATCACTTCACTGACATTCCTGCTACATTCTTACATCTCGAAAAATGAGGAACTTAACTCTCTTGAAAGCTTCAACGTATTCTGCCTGATGATAATCTAAAGAAAATCATTTCACTGACATTCCTGCTACATTCTTACATCTCGAAAAACGATTAACTTAATAACTCTCTTGAAAGCTTTAACGTATTCTGCCTGATGATAATCTAAAGAAAATCATTTCACTGACATTCCTGCTACATTCTTACATCTCAAAAAATGATTAACTTAATAGTTCTCTTGAAAGCTTCAACGTATTCTGCTTGATGATAATCTAAAGAGAATCACTTCACTGACATTCCTGCTACATTCTTACATCTCAAAAAATGATTAACTTAAAAACTCTCTTAAAAGCTTCAACGTATTCTGCCTGATGATAATCTAAAGAAAATCATTTCACTGACATTCCTGCTACATTCTTACATCTCGAAAAATGATTAACTTAATAACTCTCTTGAAAGCTTTAACGTATTCTGCCTGATGATAATCTAAAGAAAATCATTTCACTGACATTCCTGCTACATTCTTACATCTCGAAAAATGATTAACTTAATAACTCTCTTGAAAGCTTTAACGTATTCTGCCTGATGATAATCTAAAGAAAATCATTTCACTGACATTCCTGCTACATTCTTACATCTCAAAAAATGATTAACTTAATAGTTCTCTTGAAAGCTTCAACGTATTCTGCTTGATGATAATCTAAAGAGAATCACTTCACTGACATTCCTGCTACATTCTTACATCTCAAAAAATGATTAACTTAAAAACTCTCTTAAAAGCTTCAACGTATTCTGCCTGATGATAATCTAAAGAAAATCATTTCACTGACATTCCTGCTACATTCTTACATCTCGAAAAACGATTAACTTAATAACTCTCTTGAAAGCTTTAACGTATTCTGCCTGATGATAATCTAAAGAAAATCATTTCACTGACATTCCTGCTACATTCTTACATCTCGAAAAACGATTAACTTAATAACTCTCTTGAAAGCTTTAACGTATTCTGCCTAATGATAATCTAAAGAAAATCATTTCACTGACATTCCTGCTACATTCTTACATCTCGAAAAATGATTAACTTAATAACTCTCTTGAAAGCTTTAACGTATTCTGCTTGATGATAATCCAAAGAAAATCATTTCACTGACATTCCTGCTACATTCTTACATCTCGAAGAATGATTAACTTAATAACTCTCTTGAAAGCTTTAACGTATTCTGCCTGATGGTAATCTAAAGAAAATCATTTCACTGACATTCCTGCTACATTCTTACATCTCGAAAAATGATTAACTTAATAACTCTCTTGAAAGCTTTAACGTATTCTGCCTGATGATAATCCAAAGAAAATCATTTCACTGACATTCCTGCTACATTCTTACATCTCGAAGAATGATTAACTTAATAACTCTCTTGAAAGCTTTAACGTATTCTGCCTGATGATAATCTAAAGAAAATCATTTCACTGACATTCCTGCTACATTCTTACATCTCGAAAAATGATTAACTTAATAACTCTCTTGAAAGCTTTAATGTATTCTGCCTGATGATAATCTTAAGAAAATCTTTTCGTATTCGACTTCTATATTTTTTTTTATTTTATACCAATATTCAGTTTTTAGATTAACAACAACTGTGAGCTCTGTCAGAGAAAAATTAAGGAGATTATTTAAAAGAAGGACATATAAAAAAAACTTATGGCATAATGTTTCCATTCTTTTTTATATCAAATCGGTTATTAACAAGGTCACTAATTATATCGTATTATACTAATTATTTTCTGACAAATACAGTCTTCGAACAAGAGCCGACGCACTGAATCTGGTTCGAGAATATACATATTAGGGGATGTGGTGAATTTTAAATAAAATAAAATAGGTGACAAGGTGGCTTTTTGATGAGGGTAGACCGAGCAATAAGGAGCTTCTGGTCTCCACATAGGCTTGTTATGAACAAATGATGTAGAGAGTATGATATAATTTCGATGTGGTTGTCGAAATTAGTATGCGGTTGGAATTGCGTGTATGATACTTAGGATTTAAGCATGCGAGTGCAGAATATGAATGTTTTAGAGTTTAGAACAAATATATGAAATGTGTGATTAAAGAGTGAAACCACTTCGTCACATGCCTTGCCTAGTGAGGTGGTTTCGATATCCATATGATAGAGGATATTATACTTATACTTCAACGGTAAGAAATTCCATTAAAACAATATTGTATTGAGGTCACTTAAAATAAAATAAGTCCCAATCTCAAACGAATCATTACAATTTCTTTAGAACTCTAGCGATTGTATAATTAAAAAGATGACGATTCAATGAAATTGAATTTAAAAATAAATTAAAAACTTAGAAGAAAACTTTCCCTGCACCAAAAAAAGGAAACGCACATATTTGCGCAACATCTTTAAAGAAATTACAATGTCTTGAAACCTCCGCAGTGTTAATGTCTTAATAAAAGTTGATTTATTTAATTATACTGTAAACTCGATTATCCAGGGTTGTGGATTAACCGGGCTACAAATTATTCATCAATATAATAAAAAAAAATTGTCCGTGTAAACCTGTGACCCGGTTAAGGACCCCCCCCCCCCTCCCCCCCGGATGATGGTGAGTCCACTGTTCTATTAAGGTCATTCAGCAGAAGATGAACCTTTTAAAAACACTGGAGTTTTAAGTACATAATTTTGTTTATGCTCCCTTGATGATAAGGTGAAAACATTGAAACCGAAAGGGTTATACCGTAACATATAATTGATTAAACAGTATTTGATAAAACTAATTACAGCCTCCGCAATATTAATGCCTTAACTATAAAAAATATACATAATTTTCTCTTTGGCAATCCATCTTGTAACGCAAACAATGTTGCTTAAATGTTATTATTTATTTCTCCATGGCCACGTTGGTATGACACTTGTCCCATTTTTTAAAAAAGGGTTACAATCAGTTTTTCACTTCAAGCCTCTTCAACATATTTCTAGTTAGTTGTAAGAGATTGTCACACGGTAATAAGCCTGTCTTGTTTTAATGTATACAACGAAAACCTTATATATATATATATATATATATATATATATATATATATATATATATATATATATATATATATATATATATATATATATATATATATATATATATATATATATATATATATATATATATATATATATATATATATATATATATATATATATATATATATATATATATATATATATATATATATATATATATATATATATATATATATATATATATATATATATATATATATATATATATATATATATATATATATATATATATATATATATATATATATATATATATAT
>CATKWJ010000405.1:0-35980 GCA_949825065.1 Odontocerum albicorne | reverse complement strand
ATATATATATATATATATATATATATATATATATATATATATATATATATATATATATATATATATATATATATATATATATATATATATATATATATATATATATATATATATATATATATATATATATATATATATATATATATATATATATATATATATATATATATATATATATATATATATATATATATATATATATATATATATATATATATATATATATATATATATATATATATATATATATATATATATATATATATATATATATATATATATATATATATATATATATATATATATATATATATATATATATATATATATATATATATATATATATATATATATATATATATATTTTTTTTTTTTTTTTTATTTTTTTATTTTTTTTTTATTTTTTTATTTTTTTAAATTTTTTTTTCTGTCTTTTAAATTTGGCATATACGAAGTAGATAAAAAAAATTGACTGCCGACTTTTACAGCTGACATAAATATAAAAATTGATCATCTGCCTTTGATAACTGGCTTAGAGATAAACATATATGTTATTATTTTTTTGCTTCATCATAACAAACTTAAAATATGAATTTTGTGGGTTGAAACGTTTTGGAATATTTATTTGTCTAAATGAAAGATTTTGGGATTTCAAGGAATCTAAATTAAAATAAGGAAATAATAAAAAATTCTTAAAGTGATTTCTTCCACGAATTATTACGTATGTAAGTCGTTGATAAAGTATATATAATATTATATTTGACTATATTTTTCAATAAATTTTGATAAGCCATTTGATTGAATGACTTTTAAGTTACATTACAATTACACAATTTATCAATGATTAAAAAAGAAAGGTTTTTTTTTTTATATAATTACAAATCCATCAATGACTTGTAATTAATATTTTGTGAGACTAAAAAATTTTTTTAAATAATATTTTTTTTACTAATTTTCTATAAAATATTTTTTAAATTTTAGATGAATCATACCTTTAACAACATCTCCTTCTCTCTCTTCCTTCTGGTGCTTGATGTCTCCTGTGTGGGGATCGTTCACTTCGTATTCGAATGCGTATCTCGGGTGGTCGTCCTGAAAATTTATTTTCCAATTATTTGATTTCTTGCTAGCAAGAATTATTTATTTAAATTGTTTGACTAAAATATTATGATTATGTCCAATAATATAATATATTTAATATATCTTTACAGAAAAAAACATTAAGTAAATACCTATTTTAACAACAACGACATATAGAAGATAATTTGTATTTCACTATTTCGTCATAAAATGTTATATCAAGAGCTTTTTGTGTTTGAAATAATAAAAGGTAACTAAAAAGCGTTTTTCAGTGGAATTTAGGTAAAATAATAGCACTTTTATTGCTTCCTCTGATATTTGGGCACATATCTAAATTTTAACTCCATATTAATGTCATAGGGTTATATATTCAATTTGACGGGTTAAAAAACACCATCGGTTCAAACAATAAATTAAAAAGCGCTGTTTTGTTAACAATGACCTTCAAAAAACGCACATTGCATTAATGTAAGACAAATAAGTACTAAGCTCCTAAACAACAATTATTTAAGATTATACGTAAATTGCAAATATATATTACTTTTAGTATTAAAAATATTAAATTCCATTTAAATAGAAAAATATCTAAAAGTACCGAAGAGTTAAGCTTAAATACTCACATAATAGTCCAATTGCTTGGTGTGGACATTTTTGACAATAAGTGGTGCTTTAGCTACAGGAGCAGACACATATTGGGAGACCAAGGCGGGCCCTGAGGCTACTGTCTTGAGGATGGGAGCTGGAGCGCTCACATACTGCTGTACGGGGGTGTAGGACGCGTATTTTACTGCCGGAGCAGATGCAACGTACTGTTGCACCGGGGCTACATACTTGGCCCCGGGAGCAGCGTAGCTCTGGACAACTGGAGTGGAGTAGCTCTGAATAGCGGGAGAGGCGTAACTGTGAATAGCAGGAGCGGCATAGCTTTGAATAGCTGGAGCGGCATAACTGTGAACAGCAGGAGCGGCATAGCTTTGAATAGCTGGAGCGGCATAACTGTGAACAGCAGGAGCGGTGTAACTTTGGATCGCTGGAGCAGCGTAGCTTTGAATAGCGGGAGCAGCGTAGCTGTGCACAGCTGGAGCAGCGTAGCTTTGGATCGCTGGAGCAGCATAGCTCTGAATAGCGGGAGCAGCGTAGCTTTGAATTACTGGAGCAGCATAGCTCTTGTATACTGGAGCTGCACTTATAACAGGAGCTGCAATTTTAGTTATGGCTGGAGCAACGTATGAATTTTGGAGATAGGGAGCAGCTGCGTATTTAGCGAGAAGAGGTGCAGGACTCACTTTGCCAAGTACTGGTCCTTGAGCATAAGTAACAGTAGGACTGACGACATATTTGCCAATGTTAGGATTAGGAGCATAACCAGATACGTAGTTCGACAGTCCAGCAGACGTGCTGTACCCGTGATTGTAACTGGGTTGAGCGACTGAGAGCAAGGGCTGAGCAATGGAAAGCTTGGGAAGAGCGGGAGCGATAGGTTTGATGTAGGTGGCTACAGCAGGAGCGCTATAAGCAGGAGCCTCGACGTACTTGACTCCGGAGGTGGTGAGCTGTACGGAGGGTGCGGGATAGGAGTATCCTTGGGGTTCGTGTTTGCATGGCAGCACCACATCGGGATCCCAGTGGGCTGAGCTTCGGTGGGAAAGGGTTACCAGGAGGAAACCGAGTTTCCACAACTGAAACACACAAATATTATCAATTGAATGAACTTGATGAAATTAATTAATTCAAACAGTTTGCATTTTATTAAAAAAGTTAAAAAAATATATGAATTAAAATTATCGGAGATGTGTGCAGTTAATCAATTATATATTAATGAAATGTGTACTGTGTGCAGTAAATCAATTATATGGTTTAAGGTGAAAAAAATATTTTAGAAATAAAGTAAAATAAAAATACAAGTACAAAAAGGCGTCAAGATGAAACAAATATGTTGCAAATACTCAACAAATTTCAAGTCACAAGATTTTATCCCTCTAAGATAAAAAAACACAATTTGAAATATGTTGTGAATTTAGATTCAACATGTTTTAAAAATCTTGTGTTATATTTATACTTGTTTAGTTAATTAAGCAGGTTTATAAATAATAATAATTTAAAAATAATAAATCTTGTTAAAAAATCTAAAAACAATTTGATTAAACAAAGTATTTAATCCCAAATCAATCTTATGACATGTTGCGAAAATACGTAACTTTGTTGAGTTCATTTGTTGTGATTAAATTACATGTTGGATAATAACAATCAAAACCAGTCTTAACGTCGACTACTTACGATAAGGAAACGTTGGAGGAAATTTCCTGTCAAAAGAGTGACTGCATGAAGCAACATAAAAACTAAAGATCGAGTGACAGAATAGGACCATGTGGTACTAGAAAGAAATTATTTTAGCAAATTGCATTCAATGCATGACTTGCAAGTTATCTGAATCAGCCTTCTATGGATTATAACATAACATGTCTCAATTAGAAGAAAAAATTGTCTGACAAATTGAAGGTGGTCATTGAACCAATCGGAAGTGGTTTTGACCATTTTTGGACCACGCTGTGGAAAAAGTATAATCTATGCGAATTCATAAAACTACTATTTTCAAACTAACCTGATAATCTCGTTTAAAAAACAATGTTATTTCTTATTTTTGTCCAAGGGTAAGAAAGTTTGACGTACAGTTAATTCCAATGACATTCTTCAAAAATGTGTAGAACACAAAGAAAAATGTCTATATTTGAAGCAAATATCAAAAGAATGAAATGAAAATTGTAAAAGAAAATTTAAGTTAAAGGACACCCAAAAGGAATATTCTATACAGTCAATAATATCTTTAGAAAAATAAAAAGTGTAAAACGAAATTACAATTCTTAGTGAATAAAAACCTTATTTAAACAAACTACTCGTAGTTTTAACAAAACGATTTACACTGCATTGAACTAAACAGAAAAAATAAATATAAAGAAAATATTGGTTCTAACTGTACTTCTAAAGCTTCGGAATAGATTCTTTATTTCGATGACGAAAGAGAAGTTCGAAAAAGATTCCATATTTCGATGACAAAAGAAGACCGTTTCGAAAAACATTCCTTATTTTAATGAAGCAAGAAAAGTTCGAAAAATATTTCTTATTTCGATGACGAAAGAAGACCATTTCGAAAAACATTCATTTTTTCGATGAAGCGTTAAGAAAAGTTCGAAAAATATTCCTTATTTCGATGACGAAAGAATATATTTATACAATTTACCTCAAAACTTTGAACATAACACAAGGAAAATATGTATTTTTACTTAATGTAGAGTTCTTATCACTATTTTATATTCAGTACACAAACCACATGTATGAAAGCACAACTTTTTCACCCTTCGTAGCTTTTATTGATAAAAATAATTACAATAGAATTGAAAACTTCACTATGTATATTTGATTTATTAAAAAGCACTCGCGAATTTTCCTCACCTTTAAATATGCCATTATTATATATTTTATATTCTTTTGGTTGTAAGTTTCCCAAACAGGTAACTCAGTTTATGCTGTGGGACACCACACCACGAACAGATATCGACTGATTACTGTCAAAAACCTCCCGTTCATTTTATACTGATCTAGTTTAATCACATATATTGCACCGTGTCAGTTTGGTATATATTTTTATAAAACAATCCATTTTGTGGGAACTTTATCGTGGGGGACACTTTTTAAGTGGACACTTGCATACCATTACACGGATTGACCAGTCACTTTCTAAAAAAGTAAGTGGATGCAGAGAGGGGACGTTTTGCTTTCGAGAATTGAAGTAATTATTAGGTTTATATTTGATGCAAAGTAATTAAATTAAAGTCATTATGGTGTTTATTTAATCATTTTGATGTTTATTATTCTCAACTTGTAATTATCAATGACAGGACAAAAGTAAAAGTTATCATTTCAACAGTCTATTGTGACGGAATACATTGTTCGATTTTGTTATAATATATAAATGTGTAGTTATACTCGTATATTATTATCCTATTCACACGGGGCAGAGCGTATTTTCATCCCTGCTACTTCCATCCATTTTTTACTAATATTGCTTTGGTCTCAAAGTGTTCTACGTTGCTTCTACAATTTATATCAATGTGCATACTTTGGTCTCAAAGTGTTCTACGTTGCTTCTACAATCTATATTAATGTGCATACCTTTTCAAGAAACTTTCTAAGTTTATTTTTTTAACTTAATCTGATGACCACAACTCATCCGTATTTTATATATAAATTTCCTTAAATCTAGGTATTCTCCACTTTAGTCTTTTTTGTCATGAATATATTATTTAACCTTTTTACAAATTGTTTAAGTTTTCCTTAGTTTTGTAACTTTTCTTAGTTTTATTTTCAGTTTTAAAACATAGTAGAGTGTAAATAAAAAAATATTTATCAGAAATATCTGACGCTAAGTGAATACGGAAAAATAATAAACGAAATCAATTAAAAGGTTTTTAGGGTTAATTCTCTATTGGAATTTTCTTCCAAACGTTGTAAATAATATAGTGAAACTCATGATATTTAAACCATTCATTTGAGTTTCTACTTTACGAGCTTATTTAATCATGTAAACATATTTTCCAGTCGTGTTTCCTGCGAGATAAGCAGAGATAATATATCTCAATACTCATATCGAAACACATATATCATCATGCATAATCTTTTGTAGAACCTGTTTCCCACTTTATCTTTTTTTCGAATTCTGGTCAACTTAATCCAATAACATTTCCCCCAGTCAACTAGTTCAATGCACTTCTGTGTCGTTTATTCGTTAGGTCATTATTATGTAATTCTACACGAGAAAACCATCTTAAAATCTCTTTTCTTCATCTGACCAACAATATCCGCTTTAGCCATGCATTCGTTCTCTTTCTTTTATACATTGACACAGTTTTTCGACAAATATACATGTCACGCATTGCTACAAATTAATTTAGCGTGTTTTGATTTTCCCTCAAGTCTTAATAGTTTAATTTTCAGTTCTTCATGTTGACAATTTCGCTAGATTGGACATACCTTTGATACTTTGCACAATTTCAGCAGTCAGAAAAAATATTTTTATATTATACTGTTTTATCGTCATATATGATAAAGATCGAAACATAACCAATATAGATTTTTTATAGTTCATTGAAGGTATTTGCAGGTCCATTTGCTACACTGGTAGTACTTAGTGACGAAAAATGATAAGAAATGTTAAAATTTTTCGGTTATAAAAAGTGCAGTTGCTGTGCTAAAGACAGTCGAAGAACCTGACAAGGAGTCATAATGTAATTTGATGAAAATAAATCTATTTAATTGTCTCTGCAAGTAATATTTAATATAGATCTATAATGATTTACAATAATATTGTAGTTTTGTAGATATTGTAAAACTATGTATTCACCAATATGTGTGAAAAGCGTGGCATGGACTTACCATGTTATACGTGGGACCAACAATATATAAACAATGCCATTTAACGGTATACGAGTATTATTGAAATGAAAATAGTTCGAAGACAAATGAGAACTAGAAGTCCAAAAGTTTGTGTTGGCAGATTATGGTAACATACAGAAGTCATTAGATATTAGAGATGTCGCGTCACGGACATGCTTCACTCTTCATCCTTTGAGGAGTGAAGCATGTCCATGCTGTTTCAATGTGTCGTCGAAATGTGTCACTAGTTAACTAATTTATTCATCCACAGATGAGGCTGGTGGTTACGCAAAAATAAAATAAGCAGCCTTTCCCATTGGACAGATCGTGTAGATCTTCGGGTCTGTTTTGGGTTTGTAGCAACGCTTTGGGATAGTGATTAACCCTTTTAATCCCACGGGGCCGATATTCGGCCCCATCTTATGTAGACAAAAAATCCCACGGGGCCGATCATCGGCCTCAAAGTTTTCATACAAGTTTTTATGTTGAATAAAAAAAAAATTTTGTTTATGAAATATGAAAATTACTTATTGTTTTACTCTACAGCAGTGTTTCCCAACGTGGGGCTCACGCCCCACAGGGGGGCAATTCGAAAATTGACTCGTTCAGAGTTAAGTTGTAGTATTTTGATCGCTTTATCGCGTCCCCGTTACGTAGGGGGGGGGGGGCAAAATAATTTTAGAAAGGCTTAGGTGGGGCATATCACAAAAAACGTTGGGAAACACTGCTTTACAGGGAGGTCTTCGCAAAAAAAATAGATTTTAAAACAAAACATTAACTGAGATAAAAAATAAATTATTAATTACTGTTACTTTACCAAAAAAATCTTGGGATTTTTCGCACATTTTATGCAAAATATGCTGGGATTAAAAGGGTTAATTGACCTGTCTTCAAACATATAATACCTTCCAACAAGCACTTATTGCATAGATTGGTCGGATAGGTGTGTCAATAGTGTTAATCAAACAATGTGTCGGATAGGTGCCAGTATTTCTTAACCAGAAGACTATCAATGCAGTTAACCCCTGATGATTTGTTGGCATTAAAAGCATCTTCAACTGATTTTATCTCGTCAGTGGTGAACGTTAGTGAATTGGACGTTAATGAAGAAATTTGGGACAGGATCTCACCTACGGGTAATATCGCTATCGTTGGAAGGGGCATCTCGAGTATGAAAAGCACCAAGAAAAAGAAAAGCCGCATCCTTTCAAGGAGTTATCATGTCATCCGTCAACGTCTTGTATACAATTATATTTAAAAAATCTTTCTTTTCCTCTTCGTTCGTTGTCTATCACTACATGATGACTTCCCAATTCTCATCAATTCCTGCCACTCTGTCATAGGACGGCGTAAAATAAATATTGATGCGTACGAAAAAAATGTTTCTAATTATGAATTATCAATTTTTTTACAAATGAATAAAAATTCATTTTATCAACAAATGAAGTATATTTACAATATTATATTCCCAAGAACCAAGAGAGAACATCTCACTGTTTGAAGAGGACGATTTTTAATGTACCGTATTTTTTTACATAAATATTTTTCCGTTTTGATTATGTGTTCTAGTTTAGACGTTTTTCAATTTTGTTTTTGATTATCAATTTTATTATGTGATAGGTTAATTTTTTTGTTGTTTTCATTTAA
This sequence comes from Odontocerum albicorne, assembly GCA_949825065.1. Classification (NCBI taxonomy): domain Eukaryota; kingdom Metazoa; phylum Arthropoda; class Insecta; order Trichoptera; family Odontoceridae; genus Odontocerum; species Odontocerum albicorne. Next base: position 27,823 of record CATKWJ010000405.1, on the reverse strand, counting down.
TTTGTTTTGTATAATTATTATTCAATTTTTATTTTTCATAATCATTGCGGTCGTTAAAAATTAATAAATAATTAAGTATATATTATATATAGATCGGTAGTGTGGAAAAATTAAAGAGTTTATCGAGCGACATTACTGTGTTCGGTCCCAATTATCGGGACTTCGGGTTTACAGCCACTGGAGTTAGTTCGGTCATAGAAACCCCCGGGTAGAAGACAAGCATATTACCAGCTCGGTCATAGAACCCCCGGGGTAGAGGACGAGCATATTACCAACTCGGTCATAGAAACCCCCCGGTAGAAGACAAGCATATTACCAACTCGGTCATAGAAACCCCCGGGTAGAAGTCAAGCATATTACCAACTCGGTCATAGAAACTCCCGGGTAGAAGACCAGCATATTACCAACTCGGTCATAGAAACCTCCGGGTAGAAGACAGGCATATTACCAACTCGGTCATAGAAACCCCCGGGTAGAAGACAAGCATATTACCAACTCGGTCATAGAAACCCCGGGTAGAAGACAAGCATATTACCAACTCGGTCATAGAAACCCCCGGGTAGAAGGCAAGCATATTACCAACTCGGTCATAGAAACCCCCGGGTAGAAGGCAAGCATATTACCAACTCGGTCATAGAAACCCCCGGGTAGAAGGTAAGCATATTACCAACTCGGTCATAGAAACCCCCGGGTAGAAGACAAGCATATTACCAACTCGGTCATAGAAACCCCCGGGTAGAAGACAAGCATTTTACCAACTCGGTCATAGAAACCCCCGGGTAGAAGGCAAGCATATTACCAACTCGGTCATAGAAACCCCCGGGTAGAAGGCAAGCATATTACCAACTCGGTCATAGAAACCCCCGGGTAGAAGGCAAGCATATTACCAACTCGGTCATAGAAACCCCCGGGTAGAAGACAAGCATATTACCAACTCGGTCATAGAAACCCCCGAGTAGAAGACAAGCATATTACCAACTCGGTCATAGAAACCCCCGGGTAGAAGGCAAGCATATTACCAACTCGGTCATAGAAACCCCCGGGTAGAAGACAAGCATTTTACCAACTCGGTCATAGAAACCCCCGGGTAGAAGGCAAGCATATTACCAACTCGGTCATAGAAACCCCCGGGTAGAAGGCAAGCATATTACTAACTCGGTCATAGAAACCCCCGGGTAGAAGACAAGCATTTTACCAACTCGGTCATAGAAACCCCCGGGTAGAAGACAAGCATATTACCAACTCGGTCATAGAAACCCCCGGGTAGAATACAGGCATATTACCAACTCGGTCATAGAAACCCCCGGGTAGAAGACAAGCATATTACCAACTCGGTCATATAAACCCCCGAGTAGAAGACAAGCATATTACCAACTCGGTCATAGAAACCCCCGGGTAGAAGACAAGCATATTACCAACTCGGTCATAGAAACCCCCGGGTAGAAGACAAGCATATTACCAACTCGGTCATAGAAACCCCCGGGTAGAAGACAAGCATATTACCAACTCGGTCATAGAAAACCCCGGGTAGAAGGCAAGCATATTACCAACTCGGTCATAGAAATCGTCAGAGTAATACAATAAAACCGTTGTAATATTACAGTAAAATCTTTCGTTAAGAATCTAACTGAACCCGTTTTAACTACGAGTAATTAAACAAGATTTTTTTCCTAATCTTAATGCTAAGCCGTATGTAAAATAGAGTGATGTTTTTTTTTACTTATTTTCGTCATGCGATAATAAACTCAAGATTTTATTAATTCAGTCATTATGTCAATTTAAGTTAAATCAAATCAAGTATATCAAGTCCGACAAGAATTAAATATGTATCGCAATTAGTGTTTCGCACTGATTGAATTGCGATTTAATCGAGCAATTTTTTAACTGAATGCCGTATCCGAATGAATTTTTTTTTCATCACCGGGATTTATACTCATCACAGTCATGTTAGTCGAAATAATTAACATAAATACAACAATTAGTGATAAGTTCGTGTCCTGAAATTCATAAAATTAATACGTATCCCAACATTAGCAAATGTTTGACGTCTTTCTCATGAACTTTAAAAAAATATATAGTATTTAGTAGCTGCTTTCTATGAATTAAAAAATCATACTGTTTTTAGGGGTTATTTTAATTCAAAATAACCCTTGACGATTAATAAATTTCTTTTCATAATTCTATCATATTCTCATTTCTTAAACCGAAACCCAAGTATTAATAAAACCTAAAACCTTTAAATGATCATATAATGAACTAGATTATGTTGTTGAAACACAATTATGTTTGGAGTGGTCATGGTTGCCCTACTTCTGCTCTTCATCGAGTTTCGAGAAGTTGACGATCTTAAAAATATCGTTTTAGATTGAGTAATGATTTTAAGGTAAAATATTTTTTTGTTCAATCTTAATCAACATCCAAAATGAATTTTACTAAGAATTTTAAACTTGATTGCTTGAACCAAAATTGTCCTTTAAAAATGCAATCGATTTCTGAATTTCAAAGGAACTAATTTTGTATTATATTTCACATAAAACATTTTATTTAATGTTCTTGGTTTGTGTGGACATACAATACAAAATAAATTTAAAAAATAAAATAAATTTATGAAATTGTAACTTTATAAAAACGTTTGTCAAAATGTTAAATAAGGGATAAGTTTCGTCTGAACAAAAGAGCAATTAAAACTTTTCTACGTAAATGCTGTAATGTATTTATTATACTATTAATGTATATAGTACAATCTGGTAGGTGTATTGCTATGTAGTAATCTCTTTCAACCAAATAGAAATCTGTTTGAACTAGCCTCAAATGAAAACCAAACGGGAATTCTTTTAAAAAAAGCCAATGGAAATCAAATCCGCAACCCTCGGGCTGGAAAACAGGTACGTTACCAACTAAACCACGGAAAAGGTTACGTTGGGAAATTTATTAAATCAATGAAATACTACCACGATGGATGTAAAATTGACAGATGAAAAATGAGGACAAATTTAAGTTGTTCTACCCATCTGGAGAAGTTGCTTGATAGCGTCTCAATTCCAAGTCTAACGCATTGCAATATTTTATTTTCGTTGGATAAAGTACAACCTTGCGGGTTTATTACCATGTGGCTGTTACAGAGCCAAACGATGAACGATGTTATAGAGCCAAACATCAAACCAGAATGGAACACTTTTAAAAAAATCGGAATCGAGCCCGTAACCCCCAGATCGGAAAATATTCGTTTTACCTACTAGGCTACAGAGGTCATCACATGAGGGAGACAGAAGATTGATATGTAAAAAGTGGAAAAAAATATGATATAAGTAAATCTAAATTATTAAGACGTAGACATACAAGAAGTACTCGATCAACACCATTCAGTAAATCTAAATTATTAAGACGTAGATATACTAGAAGTACTCGATCAACACCATTCAGTAAATCTAAATTATTAAGACGTAGACATACTAGAAGTACTCGATCAACACCATTCAGTAAATTTAAATTATCAAGACGTATTATAGATATACAAGAAGTACTCGATCAACACCATTCAGTAAATCTAAATTATTAAGACGTAGACATACAAGAAGTACTCGATCAACACCATTCAGAAATTAAATAGATTATGTTAACATTGATACGTCAAAAGACTGGCAGGTTTATTAATAAATCTGCTCCGCCCACACGACATCTTGTAGGTTAATTTTTATATTGTAATTTGATATCAATTTGTACGACAATGTAAGTTACCTTCATTGTGAAAGTGATTCGTGTTTAGTGTTGGGAATAATCGATTATTATTTCATAATTCTGTATATTTCCCGGTTTGGCAGACGCATACATATTTTTTTCTAATTTAATATTTTATTGTAAACAGTAGAATAAGGGTGGGTTCTTTTATGTAAATAAATTTATTTTCTTTTAAATATTCATAACTGGTTATTTTTTCCATCCATTGTATGAGAAACCATTGTACCAAAGGTATGAGAAAATTATGCGTTAAAACATCTGCTTAAGTACAATGAAAATAAATCAGTTGTTATTTTTTTAAATGAATAAAAAATACTTGAAATCATACCACTAGTGTCAAAAGAAGGTATAAAGGAAAACACTAAATGTTTCAGGTACATCTCGGCCTCCAATATAAAATATAAAATAGGGTAGCGCAACAAGAACTACAATTTAAAATTTAAATTAAGTTACGTAATCTTATATCACTGCATGATAAATTAATAGATTATGTAGATGATGTATGTCCATTATAAATATTATTCGTTTAACAGCTGAAAAATGGCGGTAAATTTACAATTGCAATTCTTGTTGCGCCTTCCTATTAAATAATACCTTCGGTCAATGCAAATCGACATCGTGACATACTCGTAATTAAAACTTTTTTTGGCATCAATTAAACGATTTGGACTTGGAAAATATGTGATTCTAGCAAAATAGGGCTTCTTGTAATACTGCTGATGAAACAATGGCTTTATTGCAGGAAAAGTTCTCAGACCGTGTAATTTCTCATCGTGGAAATGTGAAATGACGCCACCGTGTGATTTAATCCCTTTAGATTTTTTCTCTGGGGTTATGTTAAATCTCAAGTGTACGCCAATAATCCATAAACCATCGATGACCTTAAACCAACATCACACGTATCATTGCAGATATATGTACCAATTTATGTGAGTCCGTTATTGAAAATTTTCCTCAAAGAGTCGTCACCTGTAACAGAAGCCGAGGTAGCCATTTAGCCGATATCATTTTTCACACATAATTCCCATGTGCAATTATGAGTATTACATTGATATCAATAAACATGAACCTTTAAAAAAATGGTTATTTGTCTTGATTTAAAATTGCAGTTCCTGTTGCGTCGAACAAATATGTTCGTTATATGTACAAGTGAATGTGATTGGAAGACGCTTTAGAGGATGCAGTGATGGAATAAAGAAGCAACTATTTGCTAAAAGTCATATTCCATGTGATTGTTGGAAATAACTCAAACTACAGTATAATAATGCGTACATAATCATATTTGAACTACAAAATATTGTAGAGCTTCAGAAATGTTTGATCTGGATTGTCTGCGAAGTTTCGATGAACTTCTGAGGAATTCGAACTGACAGTTCGTTAATTAGAATTATTACAAGTCAATAATTTATGCTGCGCCACTGGAGAATGCGATTAGATAATAGAAAAATGATTATAGTTACAAAAAGTAAGTGATATTCACATAAAAAATATAAATTTTTATTTAAAAAAATTGTTAAAATTGGAATAATTTAAAAAATAATAGCTTTTTTATAATTAAAAAAAAAAACTATCATAATTTTATATATACATATGTACTATGTTGCTATCGAAAAACCTATATTTATTTATTTGAGTTAATCTGAGGTGGTATTTGTGGGTTAACTTTTTATTTTTTTCTGCAATTTATTAATTTTCTATTTTTTTCTCTTAATCTACATGTACAAGGGTGTGGGTTGAAAAACATGTCCTCGCGGCAGGACTCGTCCTATATTGGTGGGGCGTATCTCGGCCGGAGGGATGTTATATGAAGAGTCCAGACCTTTTGATATCTTCTCTTTTGAAACGTATTTTCTGCTATTTATCTTGAGATATACATACATATGTGAGATTTTAGAACGAATTTATTTATTTTTTATGCTATTTGTCTTGAGATATATGTGAGATTTTGGAATTAACTTATTTTGGAATATACATACTATGTTGCTATCAATAAACCTACATTTATTTAACTCTTTATTACTTACGTATTTTTATATGGCTTATATTTATTGCATTGCCCACCCTTGCACATTTGCTGGAATAAATCATTTTTATAAAAAAAAATTCGCAATGAAGATATTATATAAAGGAAGTCAGGAAGTACTACGCGCTGGAGTACTTCCTGGCCCAACTTACTAGGTTTGTTGAGTAGAGAAAGCAACGTGAGGCTTCGCCTTGTCAAACAGCGAAATGAGTTTCCGGCTTCCCTTATCCAGTAAATGTTCATTTCTGTTCAATTTCATCAGCCGAATAATTCAATGGACATTTCCCGTTGATTTTTTAATGATTGATTTTTGTTGAAGTTCACGAAAAAAATTAGGTACTCTTATTTTTATAATGACAATGTCATGATAATGACATTAATGAAAATTATCAAACTTGATTTACTTGCAATTGTGATGTCAACACAACTAATGCAATTTATTTTCCCGGCCAAGAAACATTACTAAGAACTAACGAACGAGGAATACATTAGAATTTTGTATCGTTCTTCTTAATGTACATTTGCTATGATTTTTTTTTTAATCATACCAATGAAAAGACACAACTTTCGTAAAATACTCGACTTAAAATACGTTTTTCATTAATAATAAATTTATTAAATATAAATAATTAATTACTAAAAAATAAAAATATTAAAAAAGTAAATTGCTTTTTAACAAAAATATATTTCATATTGCAGATTGTTATTTTTAGTACAAAATCTACTTATTCACCACTTGACACTGGCGTATACTCCTTCATATTTAGGAGTACACGGTCATTATTCAAGAAGAAGATGAACCTCCTCATTATATCAATTTATGCTAGTTCTATTAAGTTCAAACACACTTTGTAACACTATGGACTATATCTAAACTCATCATCCTTGAGTTGGACGTCTGGTTCACACATATGACTAATAAGAGAATGACGCTTGATGAACTGCTTAATTTTTTAAACTCTGTTTCAAGATATTAATTTAACTTAATTAAATGATAAGAGCTTGGAAAATGTGGTTTAAATTGATAATGAAAAATGGCTATAAGAGGTATGAAAACTAAGAAAAGCGGCAAAACGTGATAAAATAAGTCTGGAAACAGTTGGAGAAGGGGACCAAGTGATAGAATTGCTGAGATAGTTTTTAAAACAAGTGTTGGGAATCTGATCGTACACCGATATACTGGAAAAGTGCAGTGGAGTAGTAGAATGTGAAAGCTACCGTGCTATTCGGTTATTAAGCGTTATAAGTAAACTCTTTGAAAGAAATAGTGAGGAGAAAGACTGGAAAGAAAATTTGCTGTGGTAAGGATGTCTTTTTAGGTAGAAAAAGATGTGTGAATCAGATTCTTTTGCGAATGATTGTAGATTTTTTGAGCAAAAAGTAAAAATTGGCAATCGTAGATTTTGAAAATGCCCATGACCGTGTGATAAGAAATAATTGATTGGAGTGTATTGAATGAACATGGTATTGAATGGAAGTTAATACGGGGTATTGCGTCGGTATATGCTAAGAGTAAAGTCTTCATTAGAAGGAATGGTACCTTGACTGAATAGTTTGATATTACAAAAGGGTTAAAGCAAGGATATTAAATGCCATTTTGGTTATTCAATATTTATATAGACTCATATGCTAAAGATCTCTAAAGGTTATTGGGTTGCAAAAAATGTCGACCGGGAATAAAAGTGAACTGTTGTAATGCTGATGATATGACAGTACTATCGGAGGATAAAAATTAATTACAGAATGTGGTAATTGGTACCTGAATTATGAAAAAAAATGCCTAAGAATGGATGTCGCAAAATCAAAAGTTATGGTAATTTAAAAGTGTGAATGGAAAGTACGTGCGATATTTGGGTGAATAGTGAAAGATAATCACGAGGTAAAGAAAAATAGCCGTATGAGAAGATGTATGGATGTAGAAGAAGGGAAGGAAGTATATCGTAAAAGGTAAGTTTGGCACTCTGTCCTTTCGGTTTACTCCAACAGAGAAACAGCGTGATCGTTTACATGTTGATTTTAGAATACTCAACAATTATATTTTATTTTACGATGAATCGCGATAATATTATTTAAGCTTTCTTTTATAGTATGGTATATACGAGTATGTTAAAAGTATGGTATATACGAGTATGTTATAGTATGGTATATGCGAGTATATTAAAAGACCGAGAATCGTTAGGCAAGGACGCGCCAATTGACGTGGATAGCACTCGGCAGAAACTGTTTCTTCGAGTCAGAAGAGTTCGTGAAAGAGCGCACCCTGCATATCTTACTAAATGCTTAGAGGACCTTTATAGCAACATTATTTTAGCGTTTTTTCTATTAATATTGTTAATTGCTCAGGGTTTTCCTATGCTCAGGGTCTACCCTGACTAGTCTACCTACATTATTAGCTGGGACGACCAAGGTCTGAGTGAATATGATGGAATACAAGTAGCCTGAACGAGTGGACTTGTTTTTGCTAAATAATTAGTTGTAAGAATTGTTATCTAGTTATAGGTAGTATGTAGGTGTTAATTATTTTTAAGAAATCATATATTAAGATTTTAAAAAATATAAATAATATGACATGTAGGAAAATAATATTAAGTAAATTCATAAATTATAACATATAAATAAGATAAGTTAAGTAATAAATTTGTATATAACAAGGATAGCCTTGACAAATATTTGTACAATATATTACATGTTGTTTAGAATTATGCAGATGTTGTTTTTACAGTAAATCTTTCTTAAATTGTTGGGCAATTATCGGTTTTTAGTCTAATCCACCCTTTCCCAACTTATGGGTTGCGAAAGTAATAACTTACGTGTACAAAAAGAAAATAACACATTTTTGAAAGAAAAAAAAATGAAAATATATGTCTTTTAAATTACAGTCCAAAATCCAAGTCATTTTCATACAATACATTGCTTAAAGTTTTAAAGAAGGGTCACGAAGTCATGTTATCTTTTGGAGATTCGTTGGGCTAAAAAGTTTGAGAAACAATTGTCTAATTCGAAAGCTAAAGTTTTTGAACATCTAGCTGGCTGTTCACATTTAGCTGGCTGTTCATATCTAGCTGGCTATACACATCTAGCTGGTGGTACACATTTAGCTGATTGTACACATTTCGCTGATTGTACACATCTAACTGGTTGTACACATTAAGCTGATTGTACAAATATACAATAGCTAGGTGAATACACTTAGCTGATTGGACACATGTAGTTGATAGAATACATCTAGCTGGTTATACACATCTAGCTAGTTGAACACATCTAGCAGGTTGAACACATCTAGCTGGCAAGATTATTTCTATACAAGAAATTGCTGCATAGTAATAAGACCGCCAGTTGGGCTTTGTATAACCATGTACACAAGTGATAATGTAATTATATTGTACATATTATTTTTTACATAGCTATCTAATAGTTTACTATATATTAATAAATAGTATTTTTTTTTATTATAATTTACATAAATAATTTATGTAAAAAATAATTGATACGAAACTTGTATTAAAAAAAGATTTCAGGTGACGAAAGTAAAAAATATTATACAGGATTAGGAAAATATTTGTCAAAGAATTCAATTAACAAGGAGTATAAAGTAATAAATAAATATTTTGATATGATTTCTCAAGAGAAATACATGCATTATGTATGTACGAGTATGACATATGCATACTTATTGATCACCTGTCGTATTGCGACAATCATTCAGAGGAAGGTTTTATTTAAATGATTATAAATGTATTTTAAAGTACTATTTCTCGATTCAAGAAAAATAAATATTATGTATATTTTCCCAACTATTCTAAAGAATTATATATTTTATAACAAACGGGAAAGATAATCTACCAAAATAAAAGTTTTCATAAATTTGGTACAGTATTGGAGCATTATTATCGTGATGGCTTGTAGTAAGTAATTATATTTTGTAATTTGTTTTACCAAACTCTGTTTATTCCATTTTTTTTGTAACGGTATAACCCTACCGGTTTCAAAGTTTACACCTTATCATCAGGGGAGCACAAACAATACTTGTGTTCCCCTGATGATGAGGTGAAAGCTTTGAAACCGGTAGGGTTATACCGTTACAAAAAAGTGGTAAAAACAGCGTTTGATAAAAAAAATTACAATGTCTTAAAATCTCCACAATGTTAATGCCTCAACTATAAATAATATAATAAGTAATTATACTACAAGACAAGTTACTAAACGATTTCATAAAATAGTAATTATTACGCTGCAAGAATGCTCGAGTATGCTGCATAAAACAGTCTCAAAAAATAAATGGTCGAGTTACTAACTTATTTGAAATTAAAAAAACAATTTAAAGATACATGTATGTATACCATCACGTCATTTTCTTATCGGAGTAGTCAGAGGAGAGATCGCCAGACTTTCCTATTTAGAATTAACTTGCCATTTAACAAACTTTCATCTCTTCTACACCCACGCACTTTCTCATACAACTTCTACGATTTCTTTGACTTTCTGTGCTTCCTTCTTTCAAAATATAATTAAGTTGATCCAACCATGCCTTTCTCGGTCTTCCTATTATGCGTTTCAGTCACATTAGCACTATATGTTTTTTGGTTTTGCTTCATTCATTCGTTCTACATGCCTCCACCATCTAAAAGTGTTCTTCATCTTTCTCAACACACGTTAAGGTCACATTCATGCTTAATTACTTCATTCTTTTATTTAAAAAAACTATATTTTAGCACTGTAAAAAAATCGCTATCCATGTTCCATAAAAAAATATTATATATTGTAAGAGACGTCCGCTGATAACTCGAAGGTTTCCGAAATCTAAGCTTTAAATTACAATATCTACAAATAATAAATATCAAAATAGATTTTTTTAATGTGTAAAACAAGCCTTTTAAACACCACCGAATATATTTTTGATTATAAATATTGTTTTTTATAGTTATTTCAAACCCCAATTTATAATAATTTAAATTGTGTGTATATACTCGTATATATTTTGGGACATTCGGTACAATCATTTTGATAAAATCTCTTACGATCATGCTAGAAAATGTACGAGTATTTATAAAAAATACATTTTTAAGTTCTTGGTAAAATAAACGAATTGTTGTGTACAAGTTTTGGGATATTAAATCAAGGGTACATAGATTTAGGTCCTCGCGGTCCTAGCCTTGTGACAAAAGACCTGTCTGCATCGCGGTCATCCTATATTAACTTCAGTGTGGCACCAGCAGAGATGGTGTTCCTTACGTTTTAAAAATACTTCACTCGAAAAAAAATATTAGAGCGTATATCACCGTGTATGAGAACCCAGTTCCTTTAGTATGTGTTTGTGGGTAGGGGGAAACATTTGTATTGTTTCTCTATTTATCTTGAATTAATTATTAGGAATATTTTATGAGTTGTAATATTATATGAATATTTTTTGACGATGATTTTCTTTTAGTATTTGAAATGAAAATTAACTTTCCGACTAATTTTACGATTTAAAATGAAAATAAAAATGCGAATCTTAATTAAAAGTTAGAAGGTATTGATGAAAAAACTATAACCATTTTAATTCTTAAATCAAAAGAAGACGTACATAAAAAATCAAGGAAATTCCCAATATTCCCAAATTTCAAATAAAAACTACTTCCCTGTACATCTGTTATCATGCGGATAAATTAATTGGACACGGCCAACAGTTTTTTGTTATTTCTTGGATAAAAAAAATCGATTATCGGATTTTAGAGATCCTACACCCGCGCCTTTTCACTGTCAGTGAACATGAAGAGATGTTATATGTTCATTATCTCCTTTATGACCCTGTTTCAGATTCACTTATCTTTAGATTCTCAGCATCATCGTCAGCATGTAACTTTCATAGTTTGAATTCCGTCAAGTGATCTTTATACTCTTACAATAATTGAATTGAGGTATTGATAAGGCCATGCATCATTGTGTTTAGCATCCCTTGGAATACTAAACCGATTTATTTTTTTAACCACATTTCCTTAGACCATCAAAATCTTGCAATGGATTTTTTTGTGCAATTTAAACCTTAAGCACCATCATGTACTCCGTGTAGGCGCGGGGTAAGGAAAATGCGACCTCTATTTATACGCAAATATGTAAGTTTGTAGGGTGCGATATTCATCGAGTTTCCTCAGAACTCGAGCTCGTTGGATTAGTCTCCAAATACATTGAAATAAATTATTATGATTGTCATAGATCGCCTCGGAACTGGTTCTCCTACAGTTTCGAAGGACATGAAGTTCCAGGCTGTACCGGACAGGTACAAAGACTGTAGATAGGTGGTTGGTCGCCGCGTAGCGCTCAGAGAATCGAGCTAGCGAATTCCGTAGCGAAGATCCAGAAGACGAAGAAGAAGAAGAGCAGGGAGAGATTCCTCTCAGGCAGTCGATGTAGGGTAGCGGGTTTCGAGTAAAAACACGGTAAATTCGGTATTACTGAGAATTATTTAATGACGAAAAAGTGAGAAGCACAATTGAGACGTGATTTCCAAATTGGGGGGCCCTCTATATTAATGGTCAATCGGTCATAGCAAGCGCCCGTTACCCGCAAAACACAACCATTTTCATGACGCGGGGCGCCGCTTAGCCCGACTGACCCTGGCCTTAGTCTCGATGCCTCGGCATATTTTCCCTGTGCGGTCGCGAGCGCAATCGGACTCCAACAAACATACATTTTTACATATAAAATCATATACATTACAAATACAAATACAGGAACATAACAGATATCATAACATACAAGTTTAATAATACAGATCTACACACAGTGTCCTTTTCATATTACATACACACACACATGGGTGACGGCACACGTCCGATAGATAGGCCGTGTACCGACCTGGATGAAGACGTTTTATTGCATCCCTTTAATCCCGATGAAACGTACAGGGTGAACTAATTTGAATCATGATATAAAACAAGTTTCGTTTTGACACTCGATTAATCAAAAATCGACAGTTCAGACACCTTGTTACTACTGGATTAAACGAATGTGATAAAATGGTGTTTAACCTCCAAAAAAACAACATGCTCTTTCATTTGCAATCTAATATGCAATGGTGTTTATTCAATATCTTGCAAGGAATGCTGCAGACCTTATAATAATTTTCTATTAATTGTTTATTTGGAACATTGCAATTTGTTGTAAAAAAATGACATTGAAGAAATATTTTTTTAGCAAATTATTCTTAGACATATGTATATTAAACGAGTTTTCTTTACGAGAGTCCATTTATGATCAACAGGTTTTGTTTGTTGTTGAGAAGAAAGTGGTTCAATCTATAATCTACTCGTATAGAAGTGTTAAATCTCAATATGCGGTCCAGTTACATAAATTATGTCACAGTTACGCAACGCCTCTTATCGCTTTATAGAAATAATTTGAAAATTAAAATATATTTAAAAATGGTGATCAGACCTGAATCGCCGGTCAAGAACACACTAAGTTTGGTGGAACAAAAGGTAAAAACAAAATATTTATTTTTAATGGAATTTTTGTTTGCCACTAGTTCAGATTGATCTATTCTACTGACTGCTAACTGCCGTGTATACTTTTCAGTTACATAAAAATGTGGGGTACGATTGGTTTGGTAACATTTATTGCTCCTGTTAAATAAAATTTCTACCACAGATAATTCTCATATTCTTTTTTTACTTAATATAACATACTTTGATTAAATCTTTGTCAGTGTTGAATCACACACAACATATAGTATTGTTTTAATTTTTAATTTTATTGGAATATATTATAGGAACCTTCCTGGAAAAGATCTAAATAAGCATTTAGAAAATAAAAACGATTAAAAAGTATATGCGATTAATTAATTTCTCTTTCGACTGGGCTATTTATTTTGCAAAATAATGCTTTGATGTCTGAGATTTCTGTTATGTAATATCGCAAAATGCACACAACAGAGAATCAATGGAAATATCCTATATACACATATTAGTAGGGATCTAGCTATATATTTTATTATATGAATTGACAATAGGTGAAGAATAAGATTTTTGCTCTATTTTACTAATTCAGATTTGATAAATCACGAACAATTTAAATATTAAAATAAGATTTAATTTTATATTTGTGGAGTAACTTTTGTTTTTTTTTGTTCATAAAAAGAAATGAAAGGTGTTGCAAACTTAATCATGCTTAAAAGTTTTGAAAACGCGAGTTGTTTGTTGGAACATAATTAAATCAAAATATACTCTACATTATTAGTACTAAAAGTGTGTCTAAGATTCATTTTCAACCTACGAAAGTACGACCATATATCTTCATACCATAAGGCATTGAACTGGTTGAATGTTAGAAATAGACGCCAAATTCACATACTGTCTCTATTGTATAACATCCTTGACTGTCCCGCCGCACCCTCTTATCTCGCCGAACATTTTCAGCTTCTTTCCAATCATGGATTAGCGCTACGCTCAAACAGAGATTGTTTATTGGCCTTTCCAGTTCACCGCTCCTCTTTCTTTACGTCGTCCTTTACTGTCCATGCAGTGAGACTTTGGAATCAGTTACAACCCAATATAAGTCTCGCTCCGTCCTTGGCATGCTTTAAGAAGCGACTGAAAAAACTCTTAATTTCTAGTCAGTAAAATAACGTGTTTCATTCCTGATTTTTCTTTTCCTTTCCTCTCCACCATCCCTTCCTTTCCTTTGGATTGATGATATCTCACTTAATATGAAAAATAATGTTCGGGTGATTGTCCGTCTTTGTGGGGCTCGTGGGCATGTGTTCACGTATGTGTTTATGGATTTCGTGGGGATGGATAGTCATTTGAATGATTTATGCGACCATGTAACTTGCTTCATTTACTTTTGTCTGGTTGGTTGGAAGAGATTGCCGCCTGGCAATAATCCCGCCAGATTGTATTGAATAAATGTGTTAAATAAATAAATAAAAATAAAAATACTAAAACGTATTAAAACAATAGGCCATCTGTGTTAAACTTAGTATAGAGTTGTGATAAATTTATCAATATGCCATCTGTGTTGAACTTAGTATAGAGTTGTGATAAATTTATCAATATGCCATCTGTGTTGAACTTAGTATAGAGTTGTGATAGATTTATCAATAGGTCATCTGTGTTGAACTTAGTATAGAGTTGTGATAAATTTATATTCTCTTTGCATCTCTAGATTATCCTTATTTGGTATATCTTAAAATTATAGAGATTTGGGTGACGTGTGCAGCTTTAGGATATATGAAGACAACCCTTCTTGGGAAGTTTATCAAATTTATTATATATTAACACTACTCAACCTAAAACCTAATGTATTACTATCACATATTGGAAGATCTACAAAGGTTTATTTGTAGTTTTCTGTGATTTTCTTAAGTTCGAGGAAGTTTACTAATACTAAATTTGTTTTTTTTTTAATATATTTTTAATCCGTCAGTAAAAGTGGGTCCGAATCCCGAGTTAGAGCTCTCGTGAGGAGATTCTGCTCTCTAAATGGCGCTGTATAAATATTCCTTTCATTATTATTATTTAATTTCTCACATTTATTTTTGTTTCTTTCATGGAATTATTTTCTTGATAGTTCCATTATGTTAACAAACTCTAATAAATCCACGCATTTATTATTTTTCACATGTCTTAAAAATGAAAGTGATTTTAATCAACGTTCTATCCAATGTCCTGCATTATTTTTCATTTATTCTCTCAATTATATTTTTTTCCTCTTAGATCTTGATTCCGAAGCCCTTATTATTATAATTTAATTCTGATATATTAAGAATGTAACTTTTTTGCAATATCTATAAGGACATTGATATAATTTTTAAAACAATAATCAAAATAAATTGTCGGTTACGCCAATGGTGTTAGAATGGCGACAGTGACTATAATAACAATGATGGTAGTGACAATTGCGACAAAATGTGGTGATATAAATAGTAGCAGCGATATCGCCCACCTATCATAAGCAGCAGATAAGTGTCAACAGCTTTGGATAATGTCGTCTGACAAATGAACAAAATAATAAAGACAGAAGACTTAAGTGGTAACCTGCTAAAGATAATTATTTACTAGAAGTTTTAATGATAGGTGATACCTTTTAAAGGTTATACGCCTTTAGTTATTTGCCATTAGAAACTAACTATGGTTGTTCCTATTATGAAATTATTGCACTTCTGTAACATAATTGAAATAAAATATTGTGTTAACTTTAAATAGTTCATACCATCTTACATTTTATTGGTAACTATACTGCGCGGGGGACATATACTATTGCCGTTTGACAATTTTATTATCAATGTAGCGTATTATTGTATTACTTTTTCGTTATATGCACTGCAACTTGATGAGCGTATTGCTATGTGGAAATCTTCCAACTAACCAGAAATATGTTAAGGCCTTAAGTAAAAATCAGGGTTACAGATTTTTTTTAAAGTAATCCTGTCTGATTTTCAGCTCTCGACACCCGGGCTGGAAGATAAACGTCTTACCAACAAGGCAACGGAGTTCGTCAATATTATATACTATAATAAATCATTGATTGAATATTTGGATTAAATACAATAATTTTTTTTTAAAGAATGGAAATAAAGACGGTTATTTCCTCAAACTTTGTTTGCAAATTGATAAAGATAAAATAATTAGCTTATTCTTAACATGGCTATCAATAGTTTGAAATTACATGTTGGATATTTTTAAAGAATTGACAACTCATTATCGGATAACATGACGACTTATAATAATGAGAATCAAGTCAGGTTAAATGATTTGTTATATTTTTATTAACAATAGTCGTATGTGCTTGAATGTTTTCAAATATGCTTCTGTCCTGGGCCTATACTTATTTCTGTATTTAATTGCATTGTAAACAATGCTGTCAATAATATTTATATATTTGATTGCATTGTGAAACATTGCTGTAGATAGTATTCTTTCCTTTGTAATTTTCGATTATGAATTCCATTAGTTATTACTATTTAATATGAATTTAATTTTACGGAAGTTGACGGTAGTGAAATTAAATGTTCCAATTTTTTTGTTTCGTAAGATATAAAAACTGCATGCTTAACACAAAATATGAAATCAAAGTATGATATGTATCGATTAACTAATAATAATAAATAATGTAATAAATTAATAAGCACAACAACACGTTTCATGTTGCAAAATAAAGGTAAAATAACATCCAGTCAACAATAACATCCAGTCAACAATAAGAACTGCACAATTGTCAACTCAAAGCTATGTCATTGTTTTACTGACATTAATGTAGAACTTTTCCTCCTTTACAGTGTCATGTAGAATTAACAGCTCCTTGAATTAGATAATAAATCAATTTGTAAACCTTTTGTAACAACCGCGGGGATTCGCCATTGACTGACTTATCTTGATTTATATCTGTGGACACTGGTTCATGCTACCGTCACTAAGGATTTAGATACAAAAAGTTATCAGTACAATTAATCAGTAGCTCTTATCGCATAAAAAAACTTTTGTACTGTCTTGTGAAATTCTAATTGTTAATTTGATTTAAAAGTCGGACTTTTGAAAATCAAATTAATCTGATTGTTATGAATAAAAGAACTAACATTTTAGTATAATAACACTGTGGTTTCTTTGTTAGTTGCGACATTAATGGAATGGAGGTAAAAAAAGCGACAAAAAGTTTTTGTAACGCAGTGTTAGAAAAAATATATTTTTATGTTAACTGATATTTTCAAGGTGATTATATTTCTGCGTTGGCCTTATTTTTTCATATAAATAAAGATTAAAAGAAAGAGAGAGAATTTGATATTTTCAAGACTTTCAAGATTTGATATTTTTTTGTCTAGGTCCAAATCATGGGGTTTTTCTTGTCTATGCCTTGTTACCTTTGATTCATTATTTTGGAGCACGATCCTTTCGATCATTTTATCATCCTCCATCTGTAATATTAAAGTTCACTTCAAGTAATCATTCAGTTAAAATGGATTTTTTATTTCATATTTTATTCATCATAAACATTCAGAACTTTTGTTCCCAAAATTAGAGTGATTAATTATAATAGAATAATAGTTCCCGATCTTTAAGCGGTATCTTGCTTAAGGCTTAAGCAATTCAGCAGTGTTTTGAATAGAAATGTAACAAATTTGCTATCACAATTATATAAGCACATTTTTAAATAAAAAGTGTGCTTATATAATTGTAAATAAGTTAAATAAATTCTTGAGAATTTTTGAGAAGGTCCGAATATACAGGCAATTTGGTTAGCCGCAACACATTTTTGTGCCACTGGGATGAATAAATTCGTAAATAATTCAATCAGACAACACACGAACATTAATCGCCTATAAACAAGTCAATAAATTACAAGTATACAAGTTTTTTTTGCCAAAGCAATAAATAAAATAATATGACCGGACCTGCAATTATAACTAAATCATTTCATAACTTAATGGAAGCTGTATCCCACTTGCGAGGCTTTGATTTGTGAAAAGAATGCCATGCAATTATTATCTATGGGTCTATCGAATGAACGAAATGGTGTTATTTGTCTGAGGTTTATCTCATACAGTGAAGCGCAACCCGATGCCCAACGTTTCATTCTTTCTTCTACTTACTTTGAGACATTGAATATTCCATGCCGAATAAATTACATTCCTTAATTCTGTCGCGCGAAGCCTCAGTTGGTGTCAAAGACTTAAGAAGGACTTAATAAGGATAATGAAACAATATCACTGGTTTGGGATAGGTTACATTGTTCTTCAATTAATTACATTAATCCCTGCGACACGTCTGTATTCAGTAAACCGGTGTTATTTTGCTTGAACGGAGACTTGAGAAACACGTGTCGCAGGGATTAATATAATTAGTGGTATAACAAATTAATTTACTGTTAATAAGTCTTGTACTCAATCTTCTGGATTTTAAAACAACCATAATATTTCACTTCTATTTGTTTTAACCGTATTTCACCAACTCATTTTTAGTACAATAAAGTTAGTGCCATAGCTTGATAAAGCAACCTAAAAACTGTGATAGGTACAATATTTTTCAGATAATCATGTTCTCAACCTGCTGTATATTGTTTGACTCTGGGGTTGCCATTTTTTCCCAGGTTTAATTATCTTAAAATTTATATGACCTAGCTAGGTAAAATTCGCGATTAATCCTTTATAATTTATTAATTTAAATTATTTATTGCCTTCGTTACTCCACATAAGAAAAATAATAGGCTAGAAATCTTAATACTCAACTAATCTACATTTAAAATATAATAATTCAACCATGTCGACACAAAGAGCTATTAACAACCACTGCGTTATGGGTCTTGCCTAGTCAAGTGGTTCTATATCCACAAAATAAAGAGCTTTTTGCTTCGTTATGTATTTGTTCTTCAATTCCCCTTTCCGTTAAAACATCAATTTTAAATATTTTATTGTGGATAGTAAAAACCAAAAATACACATACCTTTATTTATTTTTCTATGCATTCCGCGAAAAATTTACTAACTTATTTTATATAACTTTATTTATACTTGAAATGTTTGCAATTGGTCTGTAATTTTTGTTATCACTGCATGATTCGTCTTTATTAATATAATTCCACATAAATAACAACACTCATGCAACTATCTTGCTCTGCTGATATAATGTATGATTTTTTAATGGGTTTACTTGTGTTTAGATTTCCGATACTTACAACATTTGATGAGAAGATAATACTGCATAACATGTTCGTTACATTGGGTTGTTTTACTGGATGGGGCATAAGAGTTGAACAGCGATTCACATAAGTAGGGATGTGTGCTGACAAGTCTTAAATCATAAAAAAGCTGTAGTAAAGCGTGCACTGAGAAAAATAAAATGCGATGGTAATGTATGACATAATACGGAATGAAGTGATAAGGAATGAATGTGAACTTAAGGCTGATACTAATATGTAACATATGTTAAGTAAGATGAAGAAAATCACTCCGAGATGGTTCGGACATGTAGAACGGATGAATGAAGAAAGACCGACAAAACAAATTTATAGTGCAAATGTGAGCGGGAGGCGTTTGAGAAGAAGCCCAAGAAAAGCATGGTTGGATCAAGTTAATTATATATTGAGGGAAGAAATGTAGAAAATCAAAGAGACATCGTGAGAGTTGTATGAGAAGTTGTGGGGATGTGGAATAGGCTAAGGGTGTGTTGAGATTAGAAAGTCTGGCACTCTACCCTTTATGCCTACACCGGCAGGAGAATGGCGTGATGGTATGTATATATTCAAATGTAATGTTATATAATTTATGTAAAATGCACTTTTCGTGATTCACCTCAGTTGAATATAATCAATATAATTAATTAAATCCTCTCCTTATATATTTTCGATTTCCATATATTGTTGGATAATATACTCATTAAATGAATTCCATATATTGTTCGATAATACACTAATTAAATGAATTCCATATATTGTTGGATAATACACTCATTAAATGAATTCCATATATTGTTGGATAATACACTAATTAAATAAATTTAAATTTTCCAGTGGGAAAATGTTGCGTATTCCTGTACTGAAATAGAGCACAGAGATGTCAGTAAGTTTTTTGTGCGTCAGCAAAAATATTTATACACCACTTTATTTGCGATTTAATACGCGTGATTCATTATCGATCTACAACTATTTTTCCCATTTATTATTTTCACATTTCACATTTATTATTGTATGACAACCTTTTATTTTGTGGAAATAAGTGTTCGAATACAGGTATTAGTAAATGTTTCAAATTCATAATTTTAATGGTGATTATGGATGACGTACTTTTATTATTTTATTTTTTGTGGACATACATGTTACATTTGATGAACTTACTGCTTTACAACAATTTCTTTCAACTAAAAAACTTATGTCAGAAACGTAATAGTATTACAAAAAAAAGTTAGTAATGCTATACAATTTGAGAGGCGGAGTAGCAATTAAAAAAGGTCTGGGAAATCCCTCGAAATCTATCCCATTTTTATGTCAAAAACTTAAATTTTTTTTCAAATTAATTTATTTATTGCATTTTATTTAATTTGTGCAATTGGCAGGCCTATTGCTGTTCATATTTTTTTTCCAACCAACACGTTCATATTTTAAGCAATAAGCTATTTCAATCTATAACAGATTTTACCAAATAATATTCGTTTGAATTCAAGTAAAAAAATAAATTAATTACCAATCTCTAAATATATGAGAGTTAGAGGAAGGGAGTTCGTTCTAGATTAAGGAAGGAAAACAAAGAAAACTAAGATTGAAAGGGTATTTTGTGTAGTATAATAAGTTTTCAATTCTCTCTTGTATATGATTAATGATGGCGCATATTTGAAAATTTTTGAAAGTTTATTCCACAGTAGCGCCGAGTGGACTGCAAATAAAAACGTGTAAAATGAGGTGTGGTATGTTGGTATACAAATAAATCTCTCATAGCAAGATCGAACTGACCTGACCGTCCGTATTCTGACATAGATAATATGTAGAATTTTCCACGAAGATACGAAGTAGAATTGGGATTGTTAAGCTAACAAAATAATGTCGAGAGAACGTGAAAGTTCCTTCACTATCTTACATATTTCAAACTTATTGTACTTTGTAATTTGTAAGTTATAATAAATAATAATATACTAAATTCAAATAACTTTATTAAAATTAAATCATTATTTAAATTGTAAAAAATATTCATTTAAGTATTATATTCAAATCTTTTTTTTTAGTTTACGTTAATGATAAAACATTTTGGAAACTAAAATCTTTTTTTTTTAGTTTACGTTAATGATATAACTTTTATGGAAAAGAAATCCGTTACTATACTATAGTTAAAAATACATTTGTATTAATTATTGAAATATAAATGAAAAGTAAAATATTTGTATTTTAAAGCTATTTACTTATTAGAGTACGCTCACCCGCATGAGTCACGTTAGTGCGTACATGTGAACGCGTTTGTTTTTCAGGTACATACAAGCGCGGCTCACGATGAGCGCGCTCAATCCGTGCGTGTAAGCGCCTAAGCGCGCTCAGCTCATATACTCGTATACACACATATCGTGTGAGCTGCTCATACGCACGAGCGTGCTCTAATAAGTAATTCGATACGTTTTTTTAACTGAAAACAAATTTATATAAAATTTAATTAAACCTTTTAAAAAAAGTAAATTATATTCAAAATTCGAACATTATTTTTAATCAATACAACAGCCTTATTAATCTTTTAACTTGATTTTTTATTTTCGATAGTAATAATACAAACATGTGTTTCACAGGTATGAGTATATTAAATGCCCTTGTGATTCAATCATAAAATAAAAAGTATAACCCTTTTATTATTTCTGTTTTTTTTTTCATTAAAAGTACCTTCAAAAATGCAAAATTAAAACGAAACGTTATGTTTTTGGTATTAGGGACATGTAAACATTTATTTGTCAAACAATATGACATGTGTGTAACAACATTTTAAATAAGTCACTGTTTGTTTTGATTAAAATCTCATGCTGTTTAATACATACTTGGTTACTATTATATAATGATCAAAATCAAATACAGATTTTTTGCTTTGCCTTGCTACTGGTATTTTCATCAATTCAATTGTGTGGAAACGACTTCAATGTCGAAATAACTCGTTTTTTTTTATTGCAAAGAAATCAGTTAAAACTCATTTAATCATTCAAATGATTTTTTTTTAGTTTTTCTGGTTTCGTATAAACATTACATTAAGAGAAATTTAGAAATAATGTGGAAGAAAGAATGAGAATCATGATGACTTAAATATTGAAGAACTGCTGATTATGAAAAATATATTTGTGACCACAGCAAAAATATTTATGGCACTTCAAAAACTGGATGTAAAAAGGGGCTACATGGTAAGACAAGGAAGGTAAGATAGAGAATGGATAGTATATATGAAAGCAAGAAGGGACAACAATTACGAATCTATAAAAATATAGAAAAAGTATTAAGAATGGAAGATAAAAACAAAAATATTGATTGAGGTAAAGAAGAAAGAACTTAAGGTGAAAAAAGTTGAACATTGAATATGTTGCGGAGGGGGGAAAAACGGGTGGTATGAATGGAATCTATGTTAAGATAGTGGAAGGGTTTTGTCAGACTGAATGGAGAATGGTTCGCATAAAATGGAAGAAATATTTCGATGAACTGTACAAGAGTGCTGACAGTAGTAGAAATAACGATGAGCCTGTTACAATTGAGACTGGCGAACGTTTGGAAAATGTGAATGAGAATACTCTAGAAGAAGTACAAACGGCTGTAAAAGAGGTGAAAAAATTTATGACGAAGTGAGTACAGAACTAAAAGTAAGTGGGGGTTAGCAAACGATCCAGTGCCTTAGACAGATTTTCAATAAATGTTGGGAATCTGACTACATACCGAAATACGTGCAGTTCCATTATATAAAGGTAAGCGTGCAAGAATGGAGTGTGGAATTTATAAAGCCATTAGTTTACTGAGTGTAGTGTAAGAAGAAAGACTGATGTGAAAGTGTGGAATTGAAAAGAATTGTAAGAACCAAGATAATTAGCGGTTCTAAAATCTATGCTGAAAAACGCATCAGATGTTATGTCCTCTTCTTCTTCTTCGTTGTAAAACAGACCATTTCATGAATGCATTTGTTTTATATTGCGTGATTTTTGTGATACGTGTTATGTGTGAGCTTTAAAAAATGAATTGAATTCTTTGTAATTTCTTGGTCATCATCCATTTATAAGTTAAACTAAGATAAGTATTAAGTGTTAGATATCTATAAATTTACTTACCTAGGTTTTAATAATAAGTTGTCTGGAAGTAATCTCGTGTCAATTTGTTTTATATGTAACTTTATTCTATAAATCTGTTTTAAATTTTCAGCATCTCAACAATTCCTTGGAATTGTTGAGATGCTGCAGTTGCTGGACGCTGATTATTCTCGGTCAAAGTCATGATTTGGTCATCATCAATGGTAATCAGCCTTCCAGAGCGGACACCGTCTATTTTTGAGTGTCGTATCACCATTTGAAATTTTTAAAACTAATTTTGATAAACACGATCACTTACAGCATCGTCGCCATTCACTGCACATATTTTTTTTCGTGCTGTTTTTCCTTTGCTGTAGTAATAAAATCATCAATCACAGAAAAAGATAATTTATATTGTTACATCTTCAAAATGACGCCAAAAAATAATGACTCAAGCAATTTGGATAAACAATGGCTGATAAAAATGCGCTAAATTATTACCTTTCATAATAATATTCATTCGGTACGTTTGTTATGATATTAGAAAATATTAATTTTTCTTAACAATATTTATCCAAGAAATACTAAACTAATTTCCGGGTTATCCAATATCTTTTTGTATCCAAGTTATCAAAAATAATGGTAATTTAAGGGAATTAATACTCGAAGTAGTTTCCGAAAAGTGGAGATATATAAAACATGGAAACCTGCATGCTCATAAGACAGTCACTGATCATAAGTGACGTGACGTCACTTAGGTTTGTATTGGACACGTTCACCAATTCGCCAAGGCAGAATACCTAAAATTATATTCGAGTCAACATAATATGATAAATAGACCTTGAGTCGACCTAGTGGTTAATAAACAATATCTCCCAAGACCTAAGAAAATTCACGGTTGAGGACTGGAGGGATAACGCATGAGATGAACAGTCTGCAGGGATAACGCATGTGATGAACAGTCTGAATGGGAACGGTTAAAGCTTTATGTTATTCATAGACCAAGATAGAATGAATTCATTAATAAATCATAAAATTACAATAATTAAAAAATATATTTTATTATATGAACTAAGTCGTCGATATTTTTTTGTTTTTGACAAATTTTCAGTTAGTATTTTTGATAATTTCTTATTTGTCGACCATAATGTTCATCTTGGATATGAGATTTGGAGATCGCCTCCCGTTTAATATGATTCTGGAAATATTGAGGAATCTGATTATTAATAGTCTTGAAAATCATAATTCCAACTTCATGTTGAACCCTCTCCTCTATTTTCAATGATTATTCAAAAGTATAAATTTATAACATGAAAGCCTATTCATGAAACAAACATTACAATGCATTTCAGCAGGGTGAATTACGTATTTTAAAATATTAATAATTATTTTCTGAGCATGTGAAATTGTAAAACATAACGGTTAGAATAAAATGTGGTTTAAAATATACGTAATTTTATGCGAACTGTCACTTATGTACGTTGAATGTTTATACAATAATTATGTTGATTTTCACTTTTCATTCGCTATTCTGAAAGTAAAATATATTAACATTATTTTAGCGGTCTGATTAATACTTTATTATGATTAAGAAACACTGGTTTTATACGATTAATTAGTAATTTTGCAATTGTTTAAATATATGAATTTTTTTAGAAAAAATCTTAGGTCTTTCTATTGAACTTATTATCTTATGTCATTGAATGTAAACCCAAGTCCAAATGGAACATATTTGATACAGCATTGTCGATATTGATCGTTATGTAAATTGTAGACTTGTTATTTATTCCACCCATCTTAATTTAATTAGTAGAATCGTTGAGTTTCTTTGAAGAATTTTAAAATCACAAAGATTTTTGAAAATATTTTAATCCCGAATCAGCAACACACACTCATCTATTTAGATTTATGATTGGGTATTTCTAAGATGAAATTGCCTTGGTTGAAAACGGTTGTCTTTTAAAAATTTCTAATATATATTTCTTGAAATTAGTACAAACAAATATTATGAGCTGTTTGCTTTGAAAAAAAAAAATGCACATTTTGTATTGACAATAAGAACAACATCAACATTCTTGTTGTTTGATTTTGATTGTTTTATTTTTCATTAGAGCGTGTACCTTTTGGAGAATTTTTCATGAATATAGTTGTTTAAAAGCACCACGTACAAAATGTCGGCTTTTTACGACACTTGACAAAATTATTTTTTTTCCGAATCAACTCAATTAGGTTCCTGAGCTTTATACGATCCCGAATCAATGCAATTAGTTTCCTGAGCTTTTTACATTCTTTGCTTTATACGATTGTAAAGCTTTTGTTATAATATTAAATGTACCACTGTATTATAACATGACATCACTTTAAGAGGGAAATGTTTGTTAAACCATAAATTCGATTAACAATAGTGAATAAAACTTCATGTTAATATCGGAGTAATGGCACCAGCAATCTATCCTGAGGCCTTCGAGCATATATTTACAATATTTAGTATAATAAAATTAAGAATTAACAAGTCTGAGGTATTTTTAGTTAACCATTTGCTTTCCTTGATCAATGATAATATTTATATTTATATCTCCTACGAATTATGTATATCTGCTTCAAGATTATGACTAAAATAAATTTGCCGTCATATGTACATTACTTTTCTTTATGAATGAAATAAAATCGTCAATGAAAACGTAATATTAATAAATATTAATAAACAAGAATCGAAATAATCGCAAACATTGCGCGATCAACCAATTACAGCGTAAAGATAAATACGCATAATTATTAAGAGAAAAAGTAACTATGAATGAGGCTTAGGTCATGCTATACAAATTGAACTAATGTGTAGTTATATCCATTCATTATTGTTAGACAGGGCCACCGATGTCGTGCCAAATGTGTGCGTAGCACGCATGTAACATATACCGGTCTTGATATGGAATAGAAACTGGAAATGAAAAAAAAAAATTTTGAAATATTATTTACCTTAAAAAAATGCATAATATTTTATATTCCTATTATTTTCATTCTTCTTTTTATAAATTAAAATTAAATGCCAGTGGAGTTGAATTGAATTTTCTGTGACTATTTTTGAAATTTATGATAATTTATAAGTTAAGAATACTGCATATAAAAGTCAAACGTGAAAATAATCTCTTGCTTATGGAGATGTCACCTAAATTTGTGACTTTTAATAAAAAATAGAATATAATATATTTTGGTCACAAGCATGCGCCCGAGAAATATAATTTCTTCCATCGTATCATCTAAGGAAAAGAATCCAGACTCAAGAAGGAAAAGGATGTTATGGCCAATAAATCCAGACTCAAAAAGGAAAAGGATGTTATGGCCAATAAGTCCAGACTCAAGAAGGAAAAAGATATTATGGCCAATAAATCCAGACTCAATAAGGAAAAGGATGTTATGGCCAATAATTTTTATGCAGTAGTAACACGGAGAACCGACCACAAGCCTTTAACAAGTTTAAGAAGGCCAATATTCAAAAGTGAAATTATGCACGAAAAATTGAATGAAGAGTTCTGCGAAGTGCGTATACCCGTATTAGGGAAACATGGACGCAGAGAGAAAAATAAAAAAGTCCTAGAAATTTTTCAAGTGAAAATTCATCCTAGTTTTTTGTGTCTCGTAAACGATGATGGTATCTGTTACACATAATGTAGAGCTTTGAGATAGGTGTGAAGTTACCATTATGGTCTATATATTAAAATTAAGATAGACAGATTATGCAAGATTGGTCATCCTCATTTTATGGAAGACCAAGAATTAGCGAAAAATACCTGTACTCTAATGGGGTAATGAAATGCCGTTAAAGACAAATAAAAGTAGATTTCTGGAGTAGAGGTATATTTTTTGCAGTCTCCGGGGCACGAACTCGTAAATATATGCTGGAGATAAACAAAATAAATTACATATTCTATAAACAAATATGGACCACAAATTATTCTAGACGCTGATGAAAACAACTTCGATATTTTTATAAACCTTTTTTCAACCGATTCAATAATAATTTTTGAGCCATTTAATATGCTTTTGATATAATGAATTAAAGATAACTTTTTTCTGCTTCTAAGTTGCTGAATTATTTCAGGTGTATAAACGACAATACCTGTCATGTGCACACCCGCCCCTGTTTTCGCAAAAATCTCTATAATTCAATAGTTGGCTTTCAAAATAACATATCAATCAAGACACATCAACTTTAATAAGCATGGACAAGGAAACTTGTTTCGAAATCGTACAATTTTCGAACAAATTTACATAGTATCACACATGCTAACAATATTTTTTTGAAATAGTTTAGTTACTAAAGAAACAAATTATATAATAAGATGTTTGATTGAACGCTACCTGCA
>CATKWJ010000404.1:0-58427 GCA_949825065.1 Odontocerum albicorne | reverse complement strand
GATCCTTCCATTCATTTTCCACGACCACATTTCACAACCATACCTAAATTTTGGCACCAATATGCTGTTGTATATTGTCATTGTCACATATGCAAGTGTGGAGAAGCACTCAATATAATGGCCGCAGTTATCAATTTTGTATCATGACTCATTTTTTTAATATGATAAATCTATCCTTCAATAATAGTGATTTTTAATCACAAGTAAGAGCGCCCTTAAGAGTCTACTCTCTCAACGGCGCTATATAAATATTTCTCTTGTAATCATTACCATTCTGGCAGATTTTGATTTTACTTATCCCGAATAAAAGTATATCCTATTTACTTGGTTTACTATCGCAACTCGCCGTTCAATGTATTTTTCCACCTTCCGTCACCTGAGAAAATCCCAAATTGCAGAATTCTTCAGCTTGTTCTGAACATTTATTATTCTAAGTATCACATTTATTTTTTCTTTCACATTTATACATAATATATCATGCCTTTGTGTTTAACAATATTTATTTTCCTGTTTTTTTCTTCACGTTTCTCAGACAAGGAAAACAATGCATTTTAAGTTTAAGATATCCCATTGAACAAGACTCAAATGGGCACGGAAATTATTTCTCTATTGGTTTTTTAATTTTAAAATATTTAATTTATTTATTATTTATGTTTATTATTATACACACAATATTAAATTACCAGGAAACACTACGTTTTTGGGATTTGTGGGGATATTTTGTTACAAAAGAGTATATAATACAAGTCAACTATGTATTGTAACGTATTATTGATTAGTTTAGTATTCGTTTAACATTGCCTAGTTGTAATGCTCTTTTGTAAAACAGAACAAGCAAAAACTAATATTTATGTTAACATCTCTGAAATACTTGAAACTATAAAAAACATTTAAGAACACAAAAACAAAACGATTGTCTACATATCTTTAAATTGATTATGATAAATAACTCAAGATAATTTAGTTCTTAATTATTATTGATGAAATAATATTTATAATTATCGTAAGTTAAGACATAATTATTATTAAAAGAAATTTATATTTTTATTGGATTTATAGTATATCAAATGTGTACACGAGTAGGTAAAAATATACAGCAATATGTATCAAAATTATATCGCAAAAGCTTAGTTTCGAATTAATTTTACGACGTTAATTGATTTAGTAACATTATACAATATACAGAAGCCATTCTGTATTAAATCCCTGATAAAATCAATCCGCTGTTGCTGATAATAAAATATCAATGCTCCAAGGATGCAAGATTGACTTTGGTTATAAAATAATAATGTACGAGTATATTCTTAAGGCATACCTATACATGTATTAAATTAATTGTTTCAACAAAAAAATCGTTAAACATCATGCTCAACTTTTTCTTGTAATTAATTATAAACTGACAACTTCTGTGGCCTAGTTGGTAAGATAAATGTCTTACGACTCGGAGGCTGCAAGTTTGATTCCCGTTAGTACACTTTTTTTAATAGAATCAATCTGGTTTTTATTTTACTGTATATAACGAAAGCGTACTACAACACACACAATAAATAAAGTACGATACAATAAATAGTTAACTTGTATTACAACGTTTTTGTAACAATATATCCCCTCAAAAGCGCTTTTTTGTTAAGTTACCGCTTTCAAGCACTGTTGTAGAGATACATTTGATTAATTTATATAATACAATAACTGATACACATTCCTGAGGTGTTCTGGGTTGTAAACAATCTAAAATAAACACTCGGATATAAGAACATAAAAACAAATAGATAATTTATAAATCTTTGTTTCATAATAAAATATCCTTCATAAGAGAATTTTTTGTTATTTATAAAATACAGCTCATTAGTGCCACTAAAAAATTCAGGTAGAATAGTGCCTCAAACTAGATATAAACGTTATAGTCCTACTTTTCACGAGATACCATTGACACCGATAAAACTGTCCATAGTATACTCATATATGCAGATATCTTAAACATTACGATGTAATAAATATGTTGAAATTAAATAAGGCTACTTTAGGAAAAAATAATTGAATTACTTGTAACGCATGGAACTATTGTATCCGTTTCTACAGTAGCTGTCAATAATTTCAATTCTTTTTTTATGGAGCTTAGTTGATTCCCGAAGTAGGAGGTTTTACTGATTTGAGGTAACAACATTAAATATATGATATTTCAGTGAGAGGTTATAACAGTGAGACAAAGATATGTTATGATTACTAATAAAACACACTCAACGAGTTGTAATCGGTATCCTAGACAAGGCAGGGCTATAAGAACTGCCAGCGCTAATATTACCTGCTTAATATTCTTTAATAAACAAAAGTTATATTTTATCATCAAATATGTTAAATAAACGAAGTATTTTGTTACATCATTTTTTTTTCAAAGTAAAAACTGACATAAATAATCTTATGGAACTTTATGGTGGAGCGTTCTAATTTATTTTTTCTGATTGATATGTATTATGAAAGTTTTTGAAAACTTTTAACATATTATTTTATCATAATTTATTGAGTTGTACTATTTTGCAATGTCAAAATTTTAAATAGTCATAAAAATAAGTTTTAATTTTCAAAAACAGAAAACATGTATTAGAGTTTAAGTTTCCTTTTATGTCCGCTATTAGTTATCATAGTGTGTGTCCTATTTATGAGTCCTCCCACAGTTTGGGAAACTGTGCAAAATGACACTATACCCTCTTTTGGTCCACGGGTGAAGGTTTTGGGGGGTAATGGCGTTTGCAGTTATGTAATCTTTATAATAATATTAGAAGTTCCAGCGGGGCAGAGGGTGGAATTTTTATTAGGGACAAGAGCGTTTGTAAGTACAACTTTACATATTAGCTAGGGTATTTATATTCCACCAGCGAGCGGTTCATTACTTGTGGCTGCTGGGAGAGGGAATGGGAATGGTAGTGCATCTACATCAATTTGATTCAACCTTGCAGAAATAATTATTTAAATCATTTGATTCTCCCAACTAAATTAAAAGCAATCAAGATTATTATTTTATTGTTTCAAGATAAATTGGGTATATAGCATTAATTCACAAAGTTGGTTAAATTGTATCCTATTTATTTGGAATTACCTTATGTCAATTGACGACCTCTTTAGCCTAGACACTCGACTTCCATGCCAGAGGTTTTGGGTCTGGTTTTCGACAATACTTATGTCACAATTGTTTTTTTCCACAACACGTAAGACACTTGACTTCTAGCCTGGTGGTGAAGAGTTCGATGCCTTTATATTTTCATACGTATTTTATAAATTGCTTAGGTCTCTTTATGGTCTAATTGGTCGGCTGAAAGAGATTTCACACGACAGTAAACCCACCAAAATGTACACAGCAACAATGCAATGTATAATGTTTTTATGTCAGTTTTTTGAAAATAGTTATTTCATAATAAATTGATATTATTAAGCTCCTGTAGATATTCTAGAAGAAACTTATATTCTAAAAAGGAAATGTTAGACTACGAATATTTTAGTGTAGGTTTTATTTCAGAAGTAGTCTGATTTAAGCATATCACTTTGAACTTGGTTTCGTAAATGAACCTTAGGTAGGTTTTTAACATGCAGGGAAACCACAAAGATTAGAATAATTTGAGCCAACACTGTTAATGTAAAAAATAGAATTATATTAGAGTTTATATCATAAATTTAATTTGTATGAAAAAAAATAGACTATTTAAAGATCCAACTCTTTAAACTTAATAATAAATCTATGAATGAAAAAGGTTTTTCATAGAAGAAATTCTGTAAGCATACTGTATTGAGTTAATAAGTACGAGTAGTTCATGTAGCATTGAGTTAACAAGCAAAGATACGGTATTGAGTTAATAAGTAGTTCATGTAGTATTGAGTTAATAAGCAAAGATACGGTATTGAGTTAATAAGTAGTTCATGTAGTATTGAGTTAATAAGCAAAGATACGGTATTGAGTTAATAAGTAGTTCATGTAAAGGACAACCGAACAACAATTTTTATTTATTTTTATATAACAGTAGCACCAACCTACTGACATGAGGAAACTATGCAATAGACAAACGCTGGTATTTGAGATTTCAATCGTTGATATTATTTATAAATTATATATTTTATGTGAAAATCTTAATTAACTTCCTGTAAATATTATTTTCAAATAAAAAACACTTTATCCATAGTCTCGCCATCCAGTTCACACTTGCAGCCGCGATTTTCTAAAATACGCAGTGGTCTATCCGCAGATACCACGCAGCGGTCTATCCGCAAGCAACATATTGAAACTGCCATTTTGTTCATTCTTATTGTATTTAACTACGGTTTCAAAAGGATATATAGTATTGCTGGATTATATCTAGAGTATTTATTTACAACTGTTAAATGCCAATCTAAACTCCATCGGTGTATCGTGTTAAATTTTATTTAAAAGATCAGTTTCTGGCTGAGATAAATCAGATAGGGGTCTACCGGTTGAACATGCTTCCTTGCCAAGGAATTAGATAGGGGTCTACCGGTTGAACACGCTTTCTTGCCAAGGAATCGATTTATGTATTATACATTACTTATGTAATTATCCTGCAAATAATATTTAGTTTATACTAGCTGTACCCGGCCACGCGTTGCTGTGGCTCAGTCTGGTTAAATGGAAAAGAAAGAAAAGAGAAAGTACACGTTTCAATTATGTTTAATTTCACAATGCTTGTGGGTATACAATATTTTTGATGTATTTCAGCCACTCTCAGTCTGTCGCGTTTATCGCCGTGCTCACAAATGATCGCGTCGCTCCAAGAGGTCAATTCACGATATGATTTGAATTCAAATGAAAGATCGATTGCACTGAATATATATAAATAAAAATATACAAACATTTCTGTATACGAATGTCAACTTTTGTCAAAATTTCAAAGCGATCGGTAGAGAACTTTCGGAGATTAGCCATTTTCTATATATGAACATTTACATTTTTATTTATATAGATTATCTCACGTTTTAATCGCCATTTTTATTTATCTGCAACATTCGGAAAAAAATACGATATACAACCAAAAAGGTTTGTGTTATCTAAATCTTAATATATTTTTTTATTTAATCTTATGTGGGTAAAACTAACAATTTGAGATGAAAATTTATCCCTTAAACTTCAATATTATCAATGATGATCTCTGTGACCTAGTTGGTAAGACTGTTGAGGTGCATAGCCGCGCAGTAGCCCACTGGACTTCCATGCGGAAGGTTACCGATTCGAACCACTCGAAGGACACTATCATTATTTCCGCCTAATTTTCGGTGATATAAGGATACCTATGACTTCAGTCTGATCCATTCATTCAAAATTTAAAAAATGCCGGTGTGCTCCGATCGACTCAATTCAGTGTGCAAGCGGATCCAGTACAGCGGTTTGGCTGGTGAATTTGCTAGTGTGCAACGGTTCACTCACTTCTAAACACTAAGGCTCAATAACTGGGAAGATTATTGTGTCTAGAAGCAATGTGTTGAAGGTTACTATTTGATAGAGAGCGAATACTAAAATTTAAGTATCTTAATTTTTTCAAAAAGCTTATTTTCATCGTATTACCAAAAAAAAGAATAATACATTTTAGCGGGAGAAATAATAAATAATTTAAGACTAATATAAAAATTTCCCTCTAATATATGCAAGGGAAGAAGAGCGGGTAGTCCTCGGTGGTATTGGGGTGCGATGGGTGGAAGGGATGATCGTTTAATAAAACGCAATGCATTTTACGCCTTATTTGAATAAAGTGGCATGCGCGAGGAGCGAAGCGCACATCGGGCACACTGTCACTCCGGCTTTATTCCAACATTAACAACCTGCCTGACGGTTGCTCGCTTTTATTGAAAGCGATTATTCACTTAATGGGAGGGAATTTATTAAAACAGATACACGGCACACCATTCGCATTCAAAATCTGCTTTGCCCAGTTCAATACCTCTTTCATTATATTTACTGCGCTCTTCTGTCAGATTATAATATTATTTTTTCAAAGAATAAATAAAGTTTCCTTATATCTGTAAAAAAATTGTATTTTGCTCTTCGTGTTTTATACCCTGGAATAAGCTACCAATCAATAAAAGTTGAAGGGCTTTAAAAAGCAAATTAAAAAACTTGACATGTTGACATAGCGTGGTGTTGCTGGTTTTCTATCATCGTCTCACCCAATCTACCTTTCCTTATTCCAGTCATAGATGACCAAGCAAAATTTCCATTTGTTTTTTTCTTTGGTTTGGTTAGTTTCGTTTTGATTTTTTTTGTCTGTAACTAGAATGTAAATCCCCACCTTTCTCTTAAAACTCTGTAAAAACAATTATGTGAGTAGTGGGAAGAAATTTCCACCTAGATGTAAACTATACAATACAATTTTTAATAAATAAAAATACACATGAAAAATATCTTTGTAATTTGTTTTATCAAACACTCTTTATTCCACTTTTTGTAACGGTATAACCCTGCTGGTTTCAAGGCTTTCACCTCATCATCAGAGGCGCCCAAACAAGACTTGAGCTTCCCTGGTGAATAGGTGAAAGCCTTGAAACCGGTATGGTTATACCGTTATAAAAAGTGGAATAAACAGTGTTTGATAAAACAAATTACAATGTATTTAAACCTCCACAATATTAATGCCTTAACTTAAATAATATATATTAATCTATCTGAGATAGTTCTCATCGTGGATACGATGTAGTGACGTTTTGCACATAAGACCAAACGTTTAATTGTATAATTTTACTTTTGAATTCTAAAGTAAGAGGTATAATCACATAAAACAAACAGTCAACTGAGTACATTATATAGATTATACATAACTTAATTTGAACTATTGAATTTTTAAAGAGAGCTATAAAAATGATTTTATAGAAATTAGTTTAAGCCAAGAACATGAGATCACTTTCATGGGCACAAATTATCCTTTTGGTCGTTTAATTATTAAATCTTTGGTCTATTCTTTTTTTATTTTTAATGGTTTCTAAAAACTAGATATGTCGGCGGCCGTAGTCAAACGGTTAGCGTTCATGCTAAACAAACGAGCGTCCCAGGTTCGATTCCTGGCGAATTCACTTCCGGACTGATTTTACCGTTAGATCATTTTACATCTAAATTTACGTTTTTCAGATGGCGCTCTTGTTAACGAAGTCGGTGTCCCTCAACCTCCCGTAGTTTCTGTTGAACTTATTAGGAAGTCAAAATGTCGAAAAACCTGTGATAAGTTTTCATGTCAACCGATCTTCAAGTATATCTTCCGAAAATTTTAATATAACTGGCAATCTTTTGGTTTTTTATAGATAATTTACAAGAGCGCTTCTTTATCAGTTCAATGGAAAATAAGGGAGGTTGAGGGATACCAATGCCAATATAAAGAGCTGGATATCTAGCATATAAGCCATATAAATTTAGATATAAAATATAAATTGAGATATAAAATAGCTTAAGAGTAAAATGAAACAGCATTAATGCTTACTGTTGGACTACAGTTGTCGGTAATTTATTCAACGACTTCATTACATACAGTCAAGCAATAGCAATATTCCTTTTTGGGGTAGGCAGAGAGGTCAGATCATCACCCCTTTCTATTCACTTACACATATCCCGCCTTGTTCACATCCATAGATCTCGTCATACATGTTCATCTGTTTCTCATACTTCTTACCATATCGTCAGTTGAAATTTCTACTTAATTACCTGATTCTGTTCATTCCTCGGTATACCTCTTCCCCGCCCTGCATTTATTAAAGAAGACATTTTTATTGTAAATATTTCTCAACTCAATCTTTCAATGTAGCCAAAATATCACTATTCTCATTTTTAAATTAAAATATTCGTATAGACTTGTTATTTCCATCATTTTTTTTTTAAATTATTATCTCTGTTAATTTGTAGAATGCAATCTTAGAGAGCGTGAGTTTCATGATTTGTTTCTATGTCCATTCATATTGGTTGATCGAAAATTTAGATTCTTATTTCAAAAATATCTATTAGAATTTTCCATTGTAACTTAAACTTACATGCATATACATTATAATGCCATGTATCTTTAACTTACTTAAGTTATCTAGACTTTGCGGTACTCGAAAGTTTGCCACTGCAGTTTGCAGTAACATAGATTACCTTGTCGTTTGGAGATAATTTAGTCTTTCTGACTGCCGATTGTCTACAGATTGCTCGAAACGCATCATCTTCTTGTAGGAATGCGCATCTCGAAAAATTTCTATTTCATTTGTTCACACTAACTGGTGATACGAATTAATCAATTTAAAGAAAATATTTTGATAAAATCATATTGTTTTATATATTTCATTATAATAAGCCATAATATAAGTGACAAGAGAAATTGAAGCTGGAGAAATACATGAGCGTATTTGAAGATTAACATAAAAACTACTTCCTCTAAAATAAAAATGAGAAAACATGAAAAACACCAACATTAATTATTTGATTTTTAAATTATTATTTGTATATCAAGGACCTTTCTTTATCTTTTTTTGCTATACAGCTTTACTATTTTTGTTATATTTTGTAAAATGATGGCTTGTATTATATTGTACCATTATGCACACTGACTGGAATACAAGTTTTATTATTATTACTATTGCGTGAAAAGTATGAAAAGTTTGACAAAAAGCAATTCAAGTACATTTGTGATATCTTAATTACACTATGAATTTGAGAAAGTAAAGTCCTTTTGGATGTAAATATATGTACATATACCATATAGTGAGTGGTATTCAGCTGTTGGAAACAGCTTTGCTGAGTAATTTATTTTTTGTACAATTAATTAATATACATATTTAGATTTCGGAAGATTTACTAAATATATTAAATGGCATATTGCCATAGTTAACAAAGTCAATGAGGCATGAAAACCAATATATGATTTGAAAAAATATCTAAATCTGCTAGATACATGAGTAGTTTGAAAAGTTTGGTAAAAAAGCATTAAAAATGTATTATATAAAACTATTTTATTTTTCGATATTATCTCATTTGAGGAATACACACTTGATCCAGCGATTTTTCATTTTTTTCATCCCATCTGACAAATAGATTTTGTCAAACTCTCCAAAATAGTCATTTATTGCGGAAATGACAACCTAATTTGACGAAAATTCTTCCCACTGAGCCAGTTTTTTTTTAATTTGGGAACAGTGAGAAGTCACATGGGGGCAAGTCCGGGAAATGTGGGGGATGAAGAATCAATTCGAAGCTTAATTAATGCAATTTTGGTATTGTGACGGTCGATTTGTGGGACAGTACGTTGTCTTCGCGGAAGAGCATTTTTTTGTGCGCCAATCTTGGCCGTTTTTCCTTCAATTCGTCTTTAAGACGGTCCCAGCCGACTAAACGGTCTTCACCTTTTTCGGCGTACTTTCACCAGTTGTTGTCCATTGTTTGGACTCTAGTATGTAGTGGTGCGGGCTTTTATTCACAAAGAACTTATCTATTTTTTAAATGTCATAAATATTTTACACATTTGCTACTAAGAACAAATGCGTAAATCTGCACAATTTCAATATTTATTATTATTTCAAATATAAAGATTATAAAACTAATTAAAGCACATCGAAATAAATTTCGAGAAACTCTTTATGCAAAGCAATCAAAAATGAACCAAAAACTCCAAACATCTATCGAGAAACATGACTTTGACTAATTGCCCTTTATAAAGATGGCGCAATATAATCTCGTTAATTAAGATGAAACAATGAAGATGTGCCCTTCCTCCCTCGCCCCACCTCCGACCCACCCTCCAACCATCTACCACCCCCGGCACCCCAAGGCTCGGGACAAACAATAGCAAGAAGAGGCCAAACAAAGCGGCGAGATTTATTTTCCAAAGCGATGCTAATCTTCGTTCATATTCATGGATACTTACCCACAGTGGTGGAGTCGGAGGAATAAGTATCTTACGACAGCTTTTAGTTTATTGTGTTATACGAAACTATTTATGCAAAAAGGGCCCAACTCACCAGCTCTGAGATAAATTTAGCATATGTATGCAAAACCTCCATGGCCTATTTGGTAAGACGCCTGTCTTCCGACCTAGAGGTTGCGGGTTCGAGTCCCGCTGAAACCCAGCTTTTTTTAATAAGGTTTTCAGTCTTGTTTTCACTTAAGGACTCAAAAATTTCTTAATGGTTGATTGGAGGAGATTGCCGTATGGCAGTAGTCCTACAAGATTGTGATATATGCAAAGAAAGTGTTAAACATGATTCGCTCGGGAGCTGTCAGACGTGATTTGTTTAATATTAGTGAGCTCGAGTCACGAGTTGCGTCACCCTTGAAGAGAGTTTGCTCTCAAAATGGCGCTATTTAAAACTGTCTTTTGGAAAAAAGAACCAATTCAGATTACATATATTTTTTAATTTATTTGAAATACCTCAAAAATATTGGTAAATCACTGAGTAAAGAAAGAATAACAAATATATAGTTCAAATATGTATGAAAGGCGTGTTAGAGGAAGACCAAGGAAAGTATTGTAGAATCAAATTAATGATATTTAGAAAGAAGGAAACGTAAAAAGTCAGAGAAATCGTAGTTGTATGAATTTAGAAGAGGCCGAAGATGTTTGACGAGAGATAGCAAAGTCTAATGCTCTGTTGTCTCTAATTCGACATAAAAATGGCGTGATGGTATGTATGCATAGATCATTCCTCTATCCGAAAAATATAAAGCCCATTAAATGGGTATTTTATGATTAAATTATGTCTGAATTTTAATTTGTCTCATTCAAGTTCATACAAAGTGCAAGATATTTTCTCAATAATTTCGGAAAAGGTGAAATGTGGGTTGAGTTCTGTTTGCATAGTAACATTAAATAAAGATACACGACGACATATTGCATGGACTTTGTTATATGAAACGAAAATAAATTTTAACGAAATTAAACCATTAAATACTCATTTAACTGGCTTGATATTTTTACATATACAAGGTTGATCTATGTTTTTATATTTCAAATAAAAAAATATTAGATTTTTGCATATATACGTCCATGTTTCTTATATATACCTATAGATTCTAAAACGAAGCAAGGATACAGAATCAAGAAGAATGTGTAAAACAGAAAGACACCGTAAGGAAAGGAAGAGTTATTGATAAAAATTGATAAGACCCAGATTCCCCGTATAGTTTCTCATGGTTACTCCATAGGACTACCACCAACGAGACCCCCAATGAGATGGAGGGGTAACTAATAGTCCATGCCTCAGGAATAATGCAGAAAAAAAGATAAAAAAACTTCTGCAAGAAGAAGACTAATTTAGGTTCAGGATGTTATCGAGTGGATCGCCAAGAATAAATGGTAATGTACAGGACAGATATAATGTCTTAGATCAAGTTACAAGGTACTACTATACTGCAAAAGAAAACAGAACGATGAAAAACTAGTAATGGTATGATATGTTGGAGTGGGATAACACCCGATAATGGTGGTGTGTGAAAAAAGTATCCTGCAGTTAGTAGATGTACACAAATTGAAAGTGTAGTATACCTATAAAACACACTCTAAAGGGGTTGGTAGCATTAAGAAGTATGAAAGTGTAGAATACCTATAAAACACGATCTAAAGGGGTTGGTAGCATTAAGAAGTATGAAAGTGTAGTATACCTATAAAACACGATCTAAAGGGGTTGGTAGCATTAAGAAGTATGAAAGTGTAGTATACCTATAAAACACGATCTAAAGGGGTTGGTAGCATTAAGAAGTATGAAAGTGTAGTATACCTATAAAACACGATCTAAAGGGGTTGGTACCATTAAGAAGTATGAAAGTGTAGTATACCTATAAAACACGATCTAAAGGGGTTGGTAGCATTAAGAAGTATGAAAGTGTAGTATACCTATAAAACATGATCTAAAGGGGTTGGTAGCATTAAGAAGTATGAAAGTAAAAAAAAAACAGAATTAAATTTTTCTTTGAAAACCATCGGAATTCGAGTAAGAAATACAAGAATAAAACACATTTGTGAAACACACGATTCGCTTTATATTAAATTTTTCGGAGTCTTTATTATTTATTTATTAGAAAACAAAATTGTATATTAAATCAATTTTACATAACATCTACACCAAGAAAGTTTTCATAGAAAATTTCACATTTAAACGTGGGGAAATAAAAACCTATAAAAAAAACAATATTTTAGAAAGGGAAAAAAATCTTGAACAGAGTGAGATGGAGTTAAAAAATAAATGTCAAATTAAAAATAAAACGAAACAATTAAGGTAAGCAGGGTGTGTACGGAATATACGGAATGCCCGTTTAGAAAACTTTGAATTCTTGACCTGTTTGACTCGATGACACCGTTCATCGATGAGTTGACAGATCTCATGATGAGAACTAATTTGTGAAACGTTATTTGTTTTGTTTGTTAATTTAATTACTTAACACTTCATTGTACCATAATCTGACGGGTTTATTGCCAGATGGCAATATTTTCCAACAAACCAGACTAAAGTACATAAAGAAAGTTACATGGCTGCAAAACATATGCCAATCTTTAAAAAAAATATGAACAAATATTTATTACCTTGCCTACAAATTATGTTCATTATATTTGAAATTGAAACCGATTAGATATTATTGTTTCTAGTTCTTTCTAAAGTAATAAATGTTTTTTTACGAATAATAGCAATTCTACTTTGCATAGTTTATAAATAAAATCATAAAAAATGCAATCAACAGAAGTATTACGCGAATATCTTAAATTGTATCGATTTGACTTATGTTGTATATTTGAGCCAAACTCCTAATGTAGTGAAAAAAAAATCTCTGAGAGTATTCTAATAATGTGCATTAACTTACTCAAATATCAAGAGAAATGTTTGAGGAACTATTAAGTAAAAAGAAAATTTGCTAATACACATATAAGGATGACCTGCGAAATGTGTAACGCCACTGCGGTTAACATTGCCAGCTCCAGTGAGTAGCTCACCCGCCTCACGTAGTTCGCTATTCACGACTAAATATACTTAAGAATAACACAAGATGTTGCCCGTAATATACATATATCACTCAAAAAGGGGTTCGCAACTGTTGATTTATGAATCAAAACATTTTGAATCATTAAACTATTTGCATAGTTGATATTTTGGAGTCACAACTATATTAAATCCAACTAAACTTTAAAGTGTTCCGTACTGAAATCCGCACAACACATAAAGACCCGTGGAAAAATTCCAAAATAATTGACGAATGACATGTGAGATACGGTTTAAAAATAATGACAAGATTTCTCATACTAGATATGTATAAAACTCATTGAGTTAGGTATATGTCAAAAAGTTATTTACTAAAGATCACTAAATATGAAGGATTGTCCTGTTACTGTGTATATTGGATGAACACATAGCATCATTCAATACCTTCTTTGGGCATGACAGAGAGAACTCTTTATACCCTTATGGCACATGGGTCTTCTCTCATCCACGTCCATACATCTCGTCTAACATAATTCGTTTTGTAAGCTTTTCACAACTCATTCTCTAAATGGGACCAAACCATATTTTAAACTATCAAGATTTATTTTTACTTGCAAACATTCATCCCTAATAAATACTTTTCCGACCATTCAATGCTTTACTATACATTTCGGTGTCGTTGCTGGACCTCGTTGTCAAGGATCCCCTTGCCATTCCAATATCAATTCAGTTGAAAAGCGAAGCTGTGCCGTGGATTTTTCTTCTCTCGTTTTCTTTTTTCTCTTCTTAAAGTCAGTAAGTTGTTGCATACCAGCAAACTCACTGACCAGACCTCTGTACTGGATCCGATGACACACCTGAAGTGAGACGATCGGAGCACACCGAGATGTTTTTTCTTTTCTTTTTTTAAAAGAATAGATATGACCAAAGTCATAGATATCTTTATACCGCCGAATACTAAGAAGAAAAAATGCCTGTGTCATTCGAGAGGAATAACACAGCACGGGCTTCGAACCAGTAATCTTCCGCACAGAAGTTCAGTGCGTTACCGCGCGGCCATTCACTTCCTAGATATATATTATATAGCAATGATGATGAACCTAACGCCGATGTCACAGAGAACTAAAATTACTCAAGTATCATTAAACTTTTATCCTAACTAGATATTTTTATATTTACATCAAGAAATATAAGTTGAATTCCTCTAATTCTACGGTTTCGTTAGTCACTTTTAAGAATTCTTCGCTTCATTAATTTAAGACATTTTTTTTATTTAAATGCAAAGTAATTTAAAATACTGGTTTAGAAGGAATTGTTCAGTTTCGCTCAGTATAAATAAGTTTTCATGCAAGGTAAACCAACATCGTAGTAACCTGTAAAAGACACGAAAAGTAAGAAGAAAAATATGTTCGAAAAAGGTAGCATACTCCTGCGCTAAGAAAGAGCCGGGACGAAGTGGAGTGAGGAGCCAGGCAATACGGAGGAATATGATAAGTTATACATAATGTGCAGAGCTATCGGGCAATCTTTGCGAATGGATTTGCGCGAGGCAGATGGGAAGGGAGAAGGAACACCCCTCAGCCCGGACTCAAGAGGTGAATACGAACAAAAGCTCCCAGCTTCGCATTCTTCTTCGTCTCTCATCATAATGAAGAGCTTTTTGATTACTATTAGCAGTGTAAAACTGTACCATGCGAGCAAAAGGTTGCTAACAATAAAAAAAAATCTAGGAGTGTATAGTCTAAAACTTGCGATAAGTTTTAAAAATAATTGAGGATATTTATTTCATAACTTAGTTTATTGAGTTTCATATTAAAATTTAATAAAGAAAAAAAAACATTATTTAGCATAAACAACCAATTTGACTTCTCTATTGTGGACTAGTCGAAAAATCGAATTTGCTTTCATGATAACCAAAATTTTTGGAAAAAAATGTACACCCATTTTTAAAAGATTTTTTTATATAGGTATCTAACTTTTTGTCGAATATATATACATATAATACATACTATCACGTTATTTCTCTGTTGGGATAGGCAGAAAGGAGAGAATGCCAGTCTTGCATATCTAGAGACACACACACACATCTTCGCCTCGTCTACATCTATACACCTTCTCTTTTCTCTTCTGCTTTCTTCATTTTTTAAATATTATTTTGATTTAATCATACTTTCATTGGTTTTCCTCTATCTCGGCTTCCACTCATATTCACACTATTCTTGTATATTTCCTTTGTTATTATTTTTTCATTAATTCGTTCTAAAAGCCCAAACCATCTCACAGTGTTCATCTTCATCTAACTCAACCCAACATTACATTCATCCATAATCAATTCATTACGTATTCTGTAATACATTATCACCTCATATATTATTCTTATTGCACGCGTTTCAACAGCATTTATTCACTCTTTTCAGAATTTACTTAAAGCTTATTCAATAAATGTCTATTTGGTTAGAAGAGATTGCTACATGGCAATAAGTCCGCTAAGTAGTATTATATACAACGAAAGTAGAATACAATACTATTCGTTATTAAAATGTTTAGTGTATTTTGATTCCAATCATAACAATTTATTTTTATATCCCAATAAATGTATTATTGAATCATCTGACAATCTAATTTGATTTTTAAAAAAAATTCTCTCCCGATTAGGTTGACTGTTCCCCGTCGGCACAGAAGCAAAGTGTATCTAGAGCAACTTTGTGTAGACTCCATTAAATAAGGACATAAGCCACAGAATACATTGTAGCCTTAAAAAGGTATCAAACAATTAAGGCCGGTTCTTTGTTTTTCGCCTTAAATTATTAATAAAAAGTTCTCTGTTTGCTTTTATAGGAGCTTTCTACTGAAGAAAGGGGCGCGAATTTAACCGGAATGAAGCGTTTACTCTTTAAAGAAATTTACATAACAATTCTATGGAAAGCTGAAAGTTTCCTTCGAGATTTGAACACTTTTTGTGACTTGAAATAAATCAAATGACTTGTATTTTATTTCTCGTGTATCTTGTGCTCATTCTATCATCATTACTATACATTTTATGCGTGTTATTAAAACTTTACATTTTAATTACATGAGAACTAAAATCATAACGGAATTTATAATTTATATCTCTATTATTATGTAATACGTCCATATTATAAACAGACTGCTCGAGATGATGTAGAATTCATTGTCGGATATCCTCGGTGGCCTAGTTGATAAGTCACCTGTCTTCAGAGGTTACTGGTTTGATTATCATTGAAACCTATTTTTTTTATTAAGGTCAGTCTGGTTTTCACTACATTCCTGTTAAACATTTTTAAGTCGTAAGAAATCACCCCATATAACAATAAACATGACATGTTATACTGTATGAAACGAAAACGTTATATGTTTTCGTACAATAAAGAATATTATTCGACATCGGCTGTAAATGAAATAAATTAATGAACAGTAATGCGTGCTCGGGAAAATTGCACGCAATTTTTTCATCGTATCTAACAGTAATAAGCATTTAATTTAATTCTGTTGATTTTCAGAATATATCTTTTTTGGACTACTACACCATCCTGTGACACTACAAACCATCAAGATCTAGGGCAAAACTCATGATACGTGTATCTTTCCATGTACATATTATATGGTATATCATGAAAACTGGTGCACAAGGCAGAACATTCAGATATCCACGCTTCTTTTAGGGAAAATAAAGAAGATCGGTCTTCACACATTTCTGTACACTCTCACATATTTTGACTCGTTCCCACTCATAAATCTCGTAATACATGCTATTTTGTTCGTTATAGAATATTTGTAAACTTCTTCTTCTTCT
Source organism: Odontocerum albicorne (assembly GCA_949825065.1). Taxonomy (NCBI): domain Eukaryota; kingdom Metazoa; phylum Arthropoda; class Insecta; order Trichoptera; family Odontoceridae; genus Odontocerum; species Odontocerum albicorne. Next base: position 41,695 of record CATKWJ010000404.1, on the reverse strand, counting down.
CAGTGTCATGTCAGGTCCCCCCAACGTTGAATATCACTTGAGAGTAGATATCTTTGTCCCCGGCAGTCCGAAAAAGATCTCCAACGCCCCTTATGCCAATCCAATCACGTATATTGCGGAGCCAGGAGAATTGCCTCCTACCAACACCTCTTCGGCCTTCTAGTTTGCCTTGGATGATCAGGTGCAGTAATTGGTACTTTGCTCCTCTAAGTACATGACTCAAGTAGGACACCTTTCGGATTTTAATATTAGTCAGCAACTCTCTATCAACTTTGGCTCTTTGAAGAACCCTTGTGTTGCTGTTATCCGTAACATTCTCACATTTCGAATGCTTCCAGTCGGTTCATACTACTTACTTTGAGGGTCCATGATTCCACTCCATTTGTAAACTTGCCCTCAGCTAAAATTTCTCAAAATATATCTTAAAATTATTTATTCGGTTTACCTCTTCCTCGTTCTCCATGTATTTGAAACAAATATAATAGTTATAGTGTGCTTATATTTGTTTGAAACTTTTTAACTCACTTTTTCGATGTGGTCCGACTATTCCATGATTCCTTTCTTAACTTTACTCGTAATATCAGTCATTATATTTTAACTGATCAATCTTTAACTTATCATACACTGTAATATCAGATAATTTTAATACCAGATAAAGGTTTCTTTGTAGTTTGTCTTCGCTTGGTATGTTTCATGCGGTTCTCTTAACATATACGTGTATGTTTGTCTGAACATATGCAGATGGACTGCAGCTACGAGTACCACATTTATATCCTTACATTTGACTTATATGTGTTTTATCTGTCAATAATAATGGGTAAGAGTCTCAAGTTGGAGCGGAGCGCCCTTGAAGAGGGCTAAACAGGCCTCTCTAAACGGCGCTTTATAAATTGTCCTGTTAATATAACGATTATGAACACGGCGGTAGTATCAATCATGTGGCACTGCATAATGGCAAGTCTGGCAAACCTTTACAGAATGGGTATTATGGTGGATCTGAATGTATTTATCGATTGTTATTTACGTGATAGGTTTGAATTACTTAATATGCCATATCTTGGTCACATCTAATAAATATTGCGTTTCTATTTTCTTCGACGAACCTTTTCACTTAAAGATCGATTGTTAAACTTTTGAAAGTGTATCAGTCGAGGTTTTGAATTGTCTGAAAAATGTTGTTTTTTTTATTTCATTGCTTATATTGACTCTTTAATAGTATTTTTAGCTTTAACATGAATATAAAGGCATGTGTATGACATAATATGGAATAAAGTGATAAGGGATGAATGTGAACTTAAGACTGATATGTTAAGTAAGATAAAGAAAAATAGGTTGAGATGATTTGAGCATGTGGAAAGAATGAATGAAGAAATATTAACAAAACAGACATATAGTACAAATTTGAGTGGAAGGCATGTGAGAAGAAAACCAAGAAAAGTATGGTTGGACCATGTGAATGATATTCTGAAAGAAGGAAACGTAGAAAGTCAGAAAAAACGTAGAAGTTGTAAGGATGTAGAAGAGGCTAAGAATATGTGTCGAGAAAGGACAGTAGGGTGTTCTGTCCTCTTTGCTTACCTCAACAGGAAAATTGCGTGATTGTATGTATGTACATGTACATACCAAGGTGGTGCAAATTATCCTAGTGTAGGTGGATTGCCTATTTAAAAAAAATGTATTTTTTCAAATATGTATAAGAAATAAAATTATTTATGTATAATAAATCATAACGGTTTTAATCTTATAGCGGTAAACTCTCATATTTTTGGATACAAACTATATCAATATCTCAAGATGTATTAGAGTTCCCATATCTGGAGCTGCAAGAGCAGCGGAGAGTTCCGGCTCGAGAGGAGGCCCCTGTCCCATGAGGGTCGGGTGGGCAGAAGCATAAAGTATCCCGGCAGCAAATCCCGCCTAATCCGGTGCAGCAATTTAGACCCTGAGAGGCACTACGCTTGAGAACCTGACTCCGCCGTCTGCGGGTTCTACTAACTGAATGTATTTATATATACTACACGTGTCCTTACATTCATACCTGTATACTTTTATATGCTGCGTGTATTTATATTGAAAAGTGTAAAGCTAAAATGGTAAATCTTAACTTGTTTATTTTTTTAATAGAATTTTGTTTCTGTACTAGAACTGTGTCTAAATTGGTTATTATTTTTTGTGTATAAAGTGATTATATGATATTTTTAGAGTATAAAGCATTATTTATGTGTATAAAGTGATTATATGATATTTTTAGTGTATAAAGTGATTATATGTTGTTTTGGGTAGAGTGTAAGCTTTATAAGACTATCCTCTCCGGAAGATGATACATCTGTGATGGGGACAAATTTGTATTGTTTTGTATTACACTTTATAGTAGATGCAACGTAGTTGGTTTATTGCTATGTGTCTACCTGTTATACGTGTATCATATATCTTCAAAAAACCAAAATGTTGTTTAAAAAACCGATGAAAACCACACAAGAACCTTCTTTTAAATATCTGAGTACCAACGGGAATTGAGCTCGTAAGCCCCGGGATGATGGATATGCGTCTTATCAACTATGCCTCGTTGGTCGGCTTTATTAATAGAGTTTAATTTCTCAAAATGTAATTAAAATTATTTTTCACAACATTAACACAAAAACTCGAAAAAGCTATTATATATTTTGTGTGTATAGCAAAAAAAACGTGTACCTAAAATTGAAGTGTTAAAAATCTAGGATCACTGAAACTTTGCGAAGATACGTCACATGACTTGAAACTAGTTGTGTTCATGTTCTCGTAACATATGTTATGTATTTAAATAGTGGAGTAAAGCAAAAATATATTTCTCAAAATTATTGAATTTTATTTCTTCAGCCGTTTAACGTTACAACTCTAGACAAGTGTATTAGAGATATTGTTATTTTGTTGAAATAATCTCGTTAAATTATACTACTAATGATTATTATATATAGTAGAAGAGGAGCTCAAAATAAAGTAAAGTTGGAAATATTTGATAATTTATATAAAAAGTATATTTTGTTCTCACTTTTCACCATATCAAAAAGTGAATTAATTGACTTCATAACAAGAAAAGATGATCGTTCCTTCAATGTTATATATTGATTAATTATTGTTTGTATTAAAATTCTTGCCGGATTTCGGATGAAGAATAACTCTTTGGAAATATATGTAGGTATATTTTTAAGTAGAACTGATAAAAAAATTAGATGGTTTGGCAATATACGAAAGACTTTTTTTGAAAAGAATTTGATTAAAACTTCTCGTACCTTATACACTACTTGTATAGATTATTTAGTTCTTAAACCATATATGATAAAATATAAATAACTAAACTTCAAACGTTATCAGTAGAATTAAGAAATAAATCTTGAAATGGTTATACGAGTATGTCTGAAATTAAAGGAGAACGAGAAAGGTGTAGACCGAGGAAAGATTGAAAGAAGGTGGTTGAAGATATTTTAACTAAGGAAAATGTAAGGTGTGTTAGAAAAAGGGGGGATATACGACGAGATAAATGAATGTAGACGAGACAAGAACTGTGTAAATGGATAGAAATGTGTGGAGATCTACCCTGTCTACCTATCCCAAAACGGACAAGGCATGATAGTATTCACGAGTATTTAAGTATTAAAAGTCCAGTTGATATATATCGTATAACTTCCAAAAACCAAAATGTAAGTCTTGATAATATAACATCATGAAGATGCCTCTTAGTTAAGAAAGTCACATTAAGTTAGAATACCAGAATGAGTATTATGTATGCAAAACTTTACCCTTGAAAATGTGTTTAATAGTATGTGTAATTTATGTACCTTTGTCGCAGTTAATTAGTTAAGTCTGAGCTCACACAAGGTGGGTATATTAGGTAGTTCTGGTAAATGTATTTGATTGCTTCTTGAATACCGTCGTAGGCTTAAGTTAAGGGATGCAATAACCCTGTCGTAACCGCTTAAGCCTCGGTTTAACTCAGCCCCGTAAGATTGCCGTCCCATGGCGCATAAACCGTCCTTTTGAAGCCTCTGAACTTAGCAAACGCTTTTAATAGCCATTTTCATTTTGCCCAATTGGTTTTTATGTTGTTCATGTAAAAAAATATTGATTTAAATTATTTCCTGATTATCACCCATATAAAAAGATTATTCGCAACTAACATCACAAATGCCTTAATTCAATGGACATCTTAGCGAATGATATTAGGTCCTTACATACGAAATTGGCGTTTTGTTTGGGAGGAACATAAAGTTGTTTTTTTTTTAATATATGTAATTTTATATCTAAAGATAGTATTCAATCCAGGGCTCGAACTAAACTAATGAACTAAATTAATTGAGAAATATGAATAAATGTTTATCTTTAAAAATTAAATACACTTCGCAGTGTAACTCAAACTTTTATTGAACATAGAATCGATCAGAAATATTACATTCAAAACCCCTCGCGAAAACATTATTCAAACTAAGCCACGCAGGTTGTCTAATTTAAAGAGTAATATTTATTAAATTAACTAACCCATTTGACAACCGGTGCGACATTTTTTCATAAACAATGTGCATTGAATGCCAAATTTCAACAAGTTACTCGTAACATGTAAACATGACAATTAATTAGAGCGGCTCATGCGCGTGAAGAAGGCTTCTTATGTAAGTCACGTCAGATTAAAAAAAAACATTGTTTAGTGAAAAAGCATACCAAATGGGGGGCTTCTTTTAGTCCTCGTATCCAAGAAAATTAACAGTAATAGTGTAGTTCTAAATAAGTATACTATTAAAGAAAATCAACCAAATATGATATATAATATGTTATTTCAACTAACGAAATTTGTTTGAAAATTGAAAGCAAAAAAAATTGTGATTTTTCTCAATAATATAAATAAAATGGCATAATAATTATTTATTCTCGCCTCACAATTACGGGTGTTATTTTTATTTATTCAATCAACTTCAAGAGTATCAGGCTACCATAAATATATCCGGATCTCTAACAAGATTTCTTCTAGGCAATTATGCTTTGTACACAGCGACGGCGCGCGGCGCGGCACACCGTGCAAGTGCACAGGGTCACGCGTAAGGCACGTGCTCAGGGCTAATACAATATTTCCCTTCGTCGCCTCTTACCATTGTTTAGCCTTTTAGTATCCGACACCAGTCTCTTCTCCTGTCCGCCTGCTACGTATTATATTATTTTTGATCGTCGTTTGACAGATTTGACTAGAATTTTTTTGACATGACAGACCATACCCAGTTTTTGAATTGGGTGGATGGTTGGTGTCTAGAATAGTTATAAAAATGTATACATAATTTTTAAATATTTCTTTGACTGGAAATATTTTTGAAAAAACAAATATTTTTGTAAATAACTGCATTTGATTCGATTCAAAACTGTGATACAATTTTTTTCATTTATTTTTCCAAAATATATGTATTTTAGCTTTTTCATTACTCTTTTATATAACTCGATTATTACAACTTAATTTAGCTTCTTCGTTGAAAGTTGGTTGTAAAGTTAAGGTTATGTACTCCACAATGCTTCACTTTCTCCTATTTTTTTCGAAAATATCTCCAGTATACTTTTTTATATGTGATCATGTTTTTTACGTACATTTTTATTGTGATCATAAAAATGTATCAATTAAAATATAATACAATAAGTTGACAGGACACGCAGCAAGAGTGATGGAATATACATGGACCCATAAGGGGATTTCATGCGATCTACGACATAAATATCAAGTGACCTAGGAGACCAAAGATGTTTGAAGGGACGACTGAAGAGGTTTGACTGTTATCAAGGTACTTTAGGAAGCATTCGGTCGTGGAACAGACAACGGTTGAAAGTAGTGATAAAATTAAATTATTCATTGATTTGGTTTTTCTTTCGTAGAAATCTAGCAATACATTTGCGAGTTCATTATCACATGACAATCTCTTTCAACCAATCAGAAAGGCCAAAGTAAAAATGACACTAGAACGTTTTTTTTTAAATATCGGTTACCAATGGGAATTGAACCCGTAACCCTCGGACTAGAAGACTTACCAATACTAGACCGTCAAGAAGAATTTTCAACTGTAAATAAAATTACAAATTTCACAATGATTTTTACTTAAAGTTAAAATTCTTATTTTATTGTTATGAAACGACAACCAAACCAACTTGAATTGTCACAACAAATAATTATGAAAGAGCACTCACCGCTTTATAAAATATTTCGAAACTTATAGAAATATCATAAAATCAATCAACAATTTATAAATTTCAGGTGACTAACTTTCTAATACATAGATGAACTAACATTATTTTTAGTCCATTAAATTTATGTTAAACTTATCCAGAAATTTTAAGTCTGGGCTTATTTAAAAGTTGCACTGCTGATTAGGAGAATTTTTTAATCAAGTTGTCTATCAGAGCTATTATATTTTCTTCAACAAACTTGCTAAAAGCTCTCAACTCTTCGAGCCCATACATAGGGACGTTATATTTCCTTAACTATTCCAAAACTGGTAGAAATGTGGTATAATACTCAAGATAAAATTTCATATTGATGTTTTTTGCAAAGTGGTTTTTGTTTGTATTGTAACTTTTATAAAATCTTTCTTTTTGAAGTCGAATGTTGATCTGTTTTTTGTTCTGTATTATTCGTGATATGTCAACTGCCAGGAATCTCTATCCAGCATACTCTTTGGGAGCCTGCCTTTTGGTTGGCATCCTATGAGGTAAACATGAGAAACTTTACGAAGATTTTGGATCTCATCCATTCATTGAACCTGATCCCACCAATGACATATTTTCTGTCTTCCTCATCTTACGATGTTTTCGGCTTTGTACATTCTACTTTTTTTCTGTATTTCTGTTTCCGTCTGAGTGTACACAACAGTGTCTTTATATACAGATAAACATGTGACAGGTTATACAAGTACTTAAAATTATTGACAAAAAATATAAAACTTTATCTTAAACTAACATGAAGATACAAAAGCAGTAGTAATAATAGATTACAGTCATTGTTTAAAATTATTTAATAATTATATGTATATTTAAGGTCAATATTTGTATGTATACCACAAAATTTTACCAAACTTCACCAAGCAGACTTACTTAATTGTCGAAGACTTATTTTATAGAGAACTCAGATTTGTTTTTAGTGGAACAACGCTTACATAGAACAAACATTGGATTTTTTGAGAATTTTATGGATAGATCTTGAGATATAGAAAACACATGGGCTCACTTGTAGAACGAGATGCAAGTTGCTTCACAGAATCGGAACCTTCCACATGTTGATGCAGGGTTACTCAACTCCAGAGGCAAAGTATTGTCCTTAATGTTTCGTTTATACTGGGCTATTTATATTAATAAAGGAGAGCACAAAGTTAGTAGCATTTTGGTAAAATCCAATATCACCAGTTTATTTAAATGATCTTCAACAAGATGATTTCTGTCGGACAATGTACTCGTATATGTGCATCTTCAACCATTATTTATCCATTACAGGATGAAGGTCTTCCTCATTCCTCACTTCCTTCTATTCTTCGTTATCTTCTACTTGTGTACGCCTCCTTACTCCAGAATTTTGTCAATTCTGCGGGATTTGAGGAATTCCGCTCTAGTGGGGATACCATTGGTCATTATGGCCAGTCCTCAGTCCCTCAATATGAACTACGAGTATAATAATATTAAAGCGGGATTCTTCGTCTTTGAGAAAACCCAAATGTTTTTTTTTTTTATTTTTATTGTTTAATGGAGAAAACAATTAAATTAGCCCTAGAATAGAATTAAGAAGATTGTTGATGTTTATAATTGTATAGTGGATACTTGAAACATTCACACAATTCAAAAACAAAAATAAATGCTGTACGATAAGGTTAAAAATACATAATAAAACTTTTTGCAATACCTTCGAAACGTTGGCTATCGTTTAAATCAACTACACACGAAATTAGCTCTGAAAGACATTTTTTAACGTATTAGAAACAGTCTTTAAAATATTTGTAACATATCCCTCTCTTTAATTGTTGGGAAACATATATTTTTTTGTGAATATGTATGGAACAGGGTGGAAGAAAGAGCGTTCTAACGAATGTTCTAACAATACTACATATACCTCCTCTTTTAATTCAGACAGCAAATATACTTCACATAGGGACACCCAACCTTTTCACCCGAATAACACGACGCTTCCCTTCCGCAAAATACTAATTCGTCCAAGGACTCATCTGATCTCCCATCGCCATGTCCCGCCCTCGCCCCAGACACGTGCGGGGCGGGTGGGTGCCACGTGGCGGAGGTTTCCTCTGGGCGGGAGGCGATATTATTTATTTTACATTACCCGCCCCCACGTGTAATAGATGTGTCAATATTTAAATCTGATGAGAGTTTTATGTGCAGTCGTAATCAAAACGAATCGGGGTGAAAATCTTGTATGTGATTTTTGTTAATGCATTTATCTTAAATTGATGCGTTAGAACTGACTTACGAGTATGAAATGCTACTGTATCATATGATTATTATACAACTTGGATCACCTCACTAAGCTGATTGATACAAATTTATTCTACTTACAAATTGTGAGTGATTTTTTCCACTTCCCAGTACCTTTGAATCATTGTTTTTTTAGAATGTTGATACATTATCTTTTGTTGTATAATTATAACTGTGATGTTTAAAGGTCACTTAAGTTTTGTGTATTTTATCAATAAATAAAGTGCTAATGTATTATTTTTACTTGTTCCATATTTAGTATTTATTACATCTCATTTAAGCAATTACGAGGGTCATCCAGAAAGTAAGGTTACAACATTTATGTAGGACCGAAAAATGTTTGTATTTAATTGAAATTCACAGGATACTTCACAAATATATTAAACTATTTATCAACGTTATCGCCGTCGAGATCGAAACATTTCTGTAGTCGGGGCACCAGCTTTTGTATGCCAGTGTCATAGACCTCCGCCGCCAGCTCTTTCTGCCACTTCTTCACAGCTTCCTCGACCTCCTGATCGTTGGAAAATTGTTGAGGTGTAGTGATACACCCACATCTCATCCCCCGTCACGCTAGATTCCAGAAAAGCTTCTCCCTCCTGTGCAAAACGATCCAAAAATTCACGCGCGGCGGTCACGCGATTTTGACGGTGCTCCGGTGTGAGTATTCTGGGCACCCATCTCGCACACAACTCCTTGTAACCAAGTTTTTCCGACACAATATTACCAAGACTTCGGGAAATGTCGGAAAATTTTTCGTGAAGGTCGTCAAGCGTCACCGGTGGTCATTTCGCACTTGTTCTTCAATTTTTTGCATAAATTCGTCAGAAATCACTGCCTTGCCTCGTCGTGAGTATCAGTACGGCCTTCCCTGAAAAACCTAACCCACTTCGTGACATGTTGTCGACTCATCACCTCACTACCATAAACTTCCACGAGCTTCCGATGGATATTCGCGACGGTATTGTTCTGCAAAGTCAAAAAACTGATGACCGCGCGGGTCTCGCACGGACGAGAGTTGGCGGGAGCGCGCGACGATCTCTCCATCGGAAGAATTTACTGTGACTGAACAAAATGGCCGACAAACACGCGGGACCAAACAAATTGACCGTTAGGATCCCCCCTACACGCCAGGTGCACCAACTTTGAAACAAAAAATTTCCCCCTGCCTCAGGAGCCCTTGTAACCTTAGTTTCTGGATGACCCTCATACAATACACTTTTTCTCAAATATATCTAAAAAACACAAGTTTTTCTCACCTAGCATCTAGTTTATAGAAATCTCAAAAATATTAATTAAAAATATTGCACACATTTTCTTTCAATTTTTATTTTAATGGTCTAAACGAAAATACCACAAGGCTTACGAATTTAACAACATATTTATAAAATCAAACAGGATGTTTTAGTTTGTAATTGGTACCAACAAATCATTACATTTACAGATGATGATAATGATGATAATAATAATAGGACAATTTATATAACGCCGTTTAAAGAGTAGACTTTCCCCAAAGAGTAGGCTCTCAAATACCTGCGTGATCAGAATGTTGTATACTTCTTAAGTTAGAAGTTGTTTAGAATATATTTCCATATTACGGACTCCAGCAGAATTGATGTGCTCACTCATGTTAGACCGAATTCAGAAAAGATTCCTCCGCTGTGCCTACATGAGAGTGAGTATGAATGTTGTTCCTGGCATTATCCTATTGTCTTCCCACTTTGAAAGTTTAACTATAGGCGTTAGGGTTGAAGATCTGTTCGATAGTCCTTTTATTAGATACTTAGGGAACCGGACTCAGATTCCAGGTGGAAGACAAACGATTAACATACTAGGCCAGGCCGCGTAAGTCATCATAACTAACAACTAAATAACTTGGATAAATTATTGAAAGGTAAGGAACAAGAAAGTAAGGAAAATAGCGCAAACTATATCAACTCACTTTAGATCGAAAATTTGTTATTACTCATCGAAATCATCGTAATCGAGTTTATACATGTAACCACAAAAGGAATTATCTCAAATTACACAACTTTTCCATTTGTGGAAAAAAAGGTGTTGCACCTTATTTTATTTAACACTTTTATTGCAAATACAATCTGGTGGGATTATTACCAGGCGGCAATCTCTTCCAACCAACCAGACAACAGTAAATGAAGCAAGTTACGTGGTCACATAAATCATTCAAATGACTATCCATCCCCACGAAATCCATAAACATATATGTGAGCACATGCCCACGAACCCCATAAAGACGGATAGTCACCCGAACATTCTTTTTCATATAAAGTGAGATATCATCAATCAAAAGGAAAGGAAGGGATGGTGGAGAGGAAAGGAAAAGAAAAATCAGGAATGAAACACGTTATTTTACTGACTAGAAATTAAGAGGTTTTTCAGTCGCTTCTTAAAGCATGCCAAGGACGCAGCGAGTTTTATATTGGTTTGTAACTGATTCCAGAGTCTCACTGCATGGACAGTAAAGGACGACGTAAAGAAAGAGGAGCGGTGAACTGGAAAGGCCAATAAACAATCTCTGTTTGAGCGTAGCGCTAATCCATGATTGGAAAGATGCTGAAAATTCTCGGCTAGATAAGAGGGGGCGGCGGGACAGTTAAGGATATTATACAATAGAGACAGTATTTGGCGTCTATTTCTAACATTCAACCAGTTCAATGCCTTCTGGTATGAAGTTATATGATCGTACTTACGTAGGTTGAAAATGAATCTTAGACACACATTTTGAAGACGCTGTAATTTGTCCAGCTGTTCCTCTGTAATATCCAAGTAACATACGTCCGCAAAGTCCAGAATCGGAAAGAGCAGACATTGTACGAGTAAAATTTTGGTTTTGGTTGGAAGGAATCTTTGCAACACTTTAAGGGAATGAAGGCTAAAGAAAATCCTTCGACTTACCTCATTTATTTGATCTCGCCATGAGAGAGTGTTATCTATTAGCACTCCTAGGTTTTTAACAGTTTTATGTAATGGTATGATAGAGCCATCAAGTAATATTGGAGGAAATAAGTCCGTGTTGAATTTACCGAGAAGCTGAGGGCTGCCAATGAGGATCGCTTGAGACTTCTTAGGATTTATGAGTAAGCCATGCTCCCCAGTCCACTCCGAGATCGATTGAAGGCCCGCATTTAAATTGTTTAAAGCCGCGTGAAAGAAATTTGGATCAAAATGAACATATCTGCAGGTCATCCGCATACAGATGATAAGAACATTTAAGAGACGATGTTATTGGGTTGATGAATATAGAAAAAAGGAGTGGAGAGAGAATTCCACCTTGGGGAACGCCTGCAGAGAGGTCAGTCCATTCAGATATACGCTCCTGGTATCTACAGGATTGGGTTCTTCCCTTTAAATAGCTCGAAAACCAGACAATGACTGATTCAGAGAATCGCAATGAACGCATTCGAGCCATAAGCAGATCAAAGTCTACAGTATTGAATGCATTGCTAAAATCCAACTTTACTGAATGGACTAAAATTAAAAGAGATAATTTAAATTTATGTAAAATTTTAAAACGTTCTTCTGTAAAGTCACTCAAACTGAGATGGTATAGTATAACATCAAACAATTATTTGATGATATGTTGTGCAACAGATGCATACTCAGTTTTTCTATATGGTGAATAAACATGGATGATGAGGTTATCAAAAAGACAAAGGATTGGTACCTTTGATAAGTACAGGAGGCGTTTGCTACGTATTCCATAAACAGCCATGCGAATTAAAACTTCCATCCTTATGAAGTTGTAGATCGAAGAAAGACGCGACTCCTCGTGAATTCGACGCATGATTCAGTTTTTCGTGCATATTGCTAGGAAACAGTCTGACGACATTCTTGAGGTTGGTGCAATTGCGTGATCTTAGAGAATGTTAACAGGATGACTCAGGATCTCTCTGGGTAGTAAGACTGGACGTGTAAATTACAAACAATAGCTTTTAATCGTACCTATCACTATTTCCTTACATCAAGTGTCAGCTACTTACTTATTTAGGACGTTCGTTTTCCACCCGAGGGTTTCGGGTTCCATTCCCAAAAAAAAGATCTGGTCAGTCTAGTTAGAGTTTGTCTGATAATAAAATTCGCACGCACTTAACATGTTCGAATGTTCTAGCCGATCCACGTCCAGTAGCATTCCAGCACATGTGAAGGTGAATTGTGAGTTATTTGTTTACAGCAATAGTTCTTAACCCGAAAACTCAATTACTGGGGTCAATAACAATAATATTGGGTGTTAACATAAGTTGTGTCAGTTTTTTTCCAATTTCAAAATGAGCACCAAAAGTAAAACAAAATGGTAAAGATTTATACGTCATTCGAAAGAAAATTTTCTGCTCTGTAGAGCAGAAAATTTTCTTTGTGTTTTTACATTACATATATTATTTAATTTGATTACAAGCCTTCAAAATGGAATGTCAAGTAGACGAAAGTGAGCATTTTCGACACCTCCTTCAGGACCGCTTAGACCAGATTATTCATGAAGATCCCCTTCAAACCACCGTAAAATTGGCTGAGCAAATGAATTGTAGTCATATGACTGTATAACGCCATCTTAAATCAATGGGAAAAAAGTCCAGAAGTTCGGCGCTTGGGTTCCACATGTTTTGAGTGAAAACAACAAAAATCAACGTTCGACAATTTCTGCTGGTTTGCTCGCGCGTCATCGAGCTACGCATGGCCATAAGCAAAGGTTCCTTTACCGCATCATTACTGGTGATGAAAAATGGTTTGAAAATGGTGATGAAAAATGTTTGAAGGGGATCTTCATAAATAATATGGTTTAAGCGGTCCTCATCGAAGTCCACTGGTCGTTCGGAACGCTCCATGTCTTTCAGGTCGAAATTACCGTCTTTGAAACGCAAAACCCATCGACGAGCTGTCCTTTAATTCATAGCATCTTCACCGCACAATATCGCGAGTAGCTTTGGCAACTTTATCCCCTCGATTGAACGCGAACAGGAGGTGTCGAAAATGCTCACTTTCGTCTACTTGACATTCCATTTTGAAGGCTTGTAATCAAATAAAATAATATATGTAACGTAAAAGCAAGCACAATGTCGTGTAGAGCAGAATTTTTTTTTTCGAATGACGTATAATCTTTACCATTTTGTTTTACTTTTGGTGCTCATTTTTAAATTGAAAAAAAAAAACGGACACAACTTATGTTAACACCTAATATTATCCCCCAGCCACGATCTTCAACATATCCGCATCATTAGTATCAATATATTGAAAGAACCATATGAATGAAGACTTACGCCTAAAGTCGTATATACAGGGTGTGTTATTAAGGTATAACTAATATTAAAAACTCCAAATTAAATAAGATAGACTTAAATGTTTTTTAATCATCGCAAGTGCTCAAATTGATGTTCTGGTCCTTGCTCTGCTGATAACGTGGAATCGCTAACATTATGAATAATTTGTTTTGGTATTTGAGCGCATTTTCTTTCAAAGGTTGCTCACAATTAATTAACTGTTGCCGGTTTTGTGCCATAAACTTTATATTTGATGATTCTCCATAAAAAAATTCATTAGCTTGAGATTTGGGGAGTGTAGAAATATTCAATGTTACCTTTACGTCCAATCCATCTGTTTGGAAATTTTCATCAAGTTAGGTCTTCACATTACGATGATAATATGGAGATGTACCATTTTGCTGGAAATAAAAGTCCTCCTGTCCCTAAACTCCTCAAAAATACATACGAAGGCAAATTTCTGCATTAAGTTCAAGTAAACTGCATTGTGTAAAAGTGTGAATACATTTTTTGAGACACCCTATTATTAAAACTTTAATTGTGAATAGAGTCTACCATTGTGTTTAGATTAAGGTAATTAAATTCCCGTGTAATGTTCGGGAATACACACGTGGTACATACACTGTATCCACAATTATTGATATACATAGTAGCAATTATTTTTGCGTAATTAAAATACAATGTGTATACTCGTATATACCATCAGGTCCGACTTAGGTTTATAAGTAAAAGCAATGGCAACCTTAATCTGAAAGAAAAATAAATGAGTAAGTTCTAATCGAACGAAAATGGGAAATTGAAATTGGTGCATATTCATTTTAAAAAATACGAGCTACAGTAGACTCTCCATTACTGTCCCGATTAATCCGTCAGTTAATGCCATTCCAAATAATTGAGTGTCTGCTGTATACGTAACAATCAAATTTTTCTTATTTATTTTCTTTTGTATTACATCCTTTAATACACTTAAACTTTTAGGGTTTATTGCTTATTGGATGTTTTCTAACCACTCAGAAATATTCTTTAAATGTACGAGGCGTATCCAGAAAGTAAGTGTATTGAGGCTCTCACGACCGGATGGATTTTATTTTCGACATGTTGGCTACACTTCCGTGTAGCCTGACCCTTCCCCTCCGCAACGAGACCGGTTCGAGGTCAGTACGTTGAGAAGTGTCGACGCGACAACCCGTTTCGTGAAAAATGTCATCCCAATCTCCCGCCAAGTGCGAAATGCGCGGCGTCATCCGTTATCTCGTTTGGAAGGGAAAACCTCCGGTTGAGGTTTATAATGAGATGAAAACTGCATATGGTGATAAAGCTATGAATCGTACGAGTGTGTACAATTGGTGTCGCGAGTTTAAAAACGGTCGTACGTCTGTGCATGATGATCAGAGGAGCGGAAAACCTTCAATTGTGACTGACGAAATTGAGGAAATTGTTTTGGGACTGTCAAGGCATAATTTTAATTGAATATATGCTTCAAGGGGAGACCATCAACTCTGCAAGATACTGTGAGACCCTAAAAAAAATGCGGAGGGCGATTCAGAACAAGAGGAGAGGCATGCTGACAATAGGAGTCTGCCTGCTGCACGACAATGCCAGACCACACACGACCAACGCCACGAAGAAACTGCTCGCCTCGTTTAAATGGGATGTTCTGAACCATCCCGCGCATTCCCCTGACCTAGCACCTCCAGATTACTATCTCTTTACCTCCCTGACGCTGCACATGGGTGGAAAAAGGTTTTCAACCGACGAGGAGGTAAGGGAGGAGGTGGAGAAGTGGACGGAGGGGTTGGCGGGAAACTACTTCGAGGAAGGCATCAAAAAGTTGATACCCCGCTTCACCACCTGCATTGAGAGGAATGGCGACTATGTCGAAAAATAGCTTACATATGTACTACGGAAACCACGTAATTTTTTTGTTTAAATAAAAAAAATTGTAATCTAGATAAACTCAGTACACTTACTTTCTGGACTTACCTAGTATATGAAGAACAAGATTAGAAATCTTTTTTGGTTACTAAAGAGAATCGAACATGAAAATCCTGGGGGAAAGACAAGTGTTCTGTCAACTAAGCACATATTATACCAACCAAGACCTATCGACATTCTAACGCTTTATCAACGTCAAGACTAGAATCACTTTTTTTATTCCTTTTCTAGATTTATTAAAATGTTAATATTTTTTGCTTTGTAATATTTAAACCAGTTTATTGGAAAATCTTCACTATTCATATCACTATAACTATACACTGGTGTTATTATAATGAGATTCACAGTCTCGACCTGACTTGGGAGGACATGGAGTGCCGAGCTGTAGACTGACTTGGATGGAGGTGTTTTATGATATCCCTGTGTTCTTAATGAAGCTGTAGGGGGAGGGGGGTTGTTTTATGGCATCTCGGTGTTCCTGATGGAGATGCCATAAAACACCATATGTAACCCAATCTCTGTCATGTAACTTCCAAGATCTAGTCAGTGGTCATTTTTTTCGTTAATTTCTCATCATAACTTTTTCAAGTTTTACTACAGCGACGAATAAACTTCGGAAAACGATTTCGCTAGTTTTTTTTATTAATTGTCCCTTTTGATGAAATTCTTCAATTTAAACAGTTATTTAAAAGAAAAGATCATCAAAAATACTGAAGCCGCCCCTGTCCACCACGAGTTTTGAAATAGAAATCACTAGTCGCGAGATCGCCAAACTGGAACCGCTCACACCGCAAATAATGGTAATTTCATTAACACGGCCGAGACCAGGACATTGCGGCCCTCCGCTCGCCATGGTTAATGGTGGGCCCCAACATGCAATATTAAACTATTTATGGTTACATTAAAACGCTTTAATTTATGGTCTGGTGCGGAACTCGAGTAATTATTATTCAGCTATTTAATGTCGATTTTTCTTTGATCTTTCTTCATCTGAATTTTCATCCTTTAAGATAGTAATAAAAAAATTATGTAGAAAATCAATAACAGAAAGAAAAAAACATTATTACAATTATTATTTCGTTTATTGACAGCAAAAATAAATCAATACAAGAAAACAAATAAATATACATCAGTTTTAGTTGTTGTCACTCGTATATACTCGTAACTATGCTTAATTCTAATTATAGAAAAACATATAATAGTATACGTAGTGTTCGGTATTATTCGTGATTTCAGGCATCCATCGCGAATACGGGAGGACTTCTGTAATAGGTAAAATCGTTGTTAGTGTGATGGAATATGTAAATACGATATTTGATGAAGTTAGGAAAAAACAACCTAATCGACAGGTAACGTTTGGCTTAACTACAAATGGGAAAATATTTCACATGCTGAGAAATCACATACCCAATAGTATAATATAAAGCAACTAGTGTGCAACAAATATATTATTCTAGTGTTGACAGACTGACATTCACGAACCACTCCGAAAATAAACTCCCAACAGCACAAAGAGCAATTAAGAGATGCATACTTGATATTAACCTACCAGAGCACATCGGAACAATAATTGGTATTACTGACGTTAATAAAGGTCTTTCTGAAATTAAGAGACTCTCACTGGGGAAATTTTCTCACTAAAATGACGAATGTTGCTCACCAAAATTACGAAAGCCATGACCGGTTAGAAGGTGTACTGGGGATATTGCTCACCAAAATGACGAATGTTGCTCGCCAAAATAACGAAAACTAAGAGCGGTAAGAAGGGTATACTGGGGATATTGCTCACCAAAATGACAAAGGCTAAGACCGGTCAGTTGCAATACCTCTGAAAAGCTGGGTGGGTGACATCGAGACTGTGGTGGAATCTTGATAATAGTTAGAGGCCTAAAACAGACAGCGAAGGAGAGATATAGAGGAGATTTACGTCTAGCACTAGGAAAACTGTAAGAAAAAAAATATCCAGTTAGAGGGATCAACTAAAAAGGTTGTTTCGAAGATTGGAAGATTTCAGTTGTGGACTTAATTAGCAAAACAAACTATAAAAACCGCCTTTTATAGCCTTTTCTAGCAAGGTTATTTACTCCTGTTTTACTTTTTATCATTAAGAAAACAAAACTGAAATAAAAAAATATATAAGATTTTTTTATTATCAACATTTAGAAACTTTAGTCGACAGAGGCTGTGGACTGAAAAAAACTGATATCCTCGTAGCCGAGCTCGCCCTCTATTGATGAGGGTGTATCTCGACTAGGGGAGATGTTATGGAATGAGCTCAGACTTTTTGATAGATTATCTCTTAAATATTTTTTCTTTTCCATTAGCTTTAAATATATGTGTGATTTCATGATATTCATTTTATATGTTTTTATTTTTTAAGATTCATGAAATTCAAATTTAACTAAAGTTACGAAAAATGTTGATAGGCTACTGGGAAAGATAATTTAATAGTTAATAACTTTAATATTGCATATTGCGTGCTCAGGGCAAAAAAAATGCCCTGCTCTTAAGACCATACTTGCAGAGTTAGCTGTCAAAAATATGTATTCTCTGCAGATGAACAGCATTTGAGCTATAATCTAATCGGTTTAAAAAAATATTGCAATGTTCTTTTTTGTGAGATTTGTCCTAACAAACCGTATATAAGATGGAACCTCCATCGGAATCCATTACTTTGAAATATATCCTTTTTATGCGCATTTTAAAATATGTTGTTTTGTTTTTCTTTCATTACTATCGTACCTACACCAGATCTATACATAATAGTATATCCTATTAATCCACACTGGAGGCAACTGTGATGTCATTGAAGCTTCCCCTCGGCAAGTCCTCAGCCGAATGACTTACGAATAACAGTGAGTCAACCATTTCTAGCAACATCGATTACAATGTGTATTATTTTACATTTTAATTGTAAATAGCATACCTGGCGGGTTTATTGGCACGTGGCAATATCTTCTAAACGTCTCGAAAGATGGTCAATTTAAAACCAAACTAACTGAAATCCTTTTTAAAAACTTGGGTACTAACGAAGATCGGTCTTACACCCCTCGGGTCGGAATACAGGAGTTTTACCGATTAGGCCACGGAGGACGTGATTGATTTTATTGTATTGCACTTTCATTGTACCTGGCAGGCTGTTGTGGCGTTCTCTGCCATCCAATCAAAAATATGTTTTAAACAAGTCTTAATTAAAAAAATGTAGAACCCTCTTTTTTTGCTGTCAACAGAAATTGAGCCCACAATTCCTAGGTTGAGATGTTTCATAACTAGACTCAAGAGGTCGTCACCGATCGTATTATGTTTCCACACATTTACAACGGCGGGTTCTCAATTCCAGATTTTTAGATAAAATTTTGAGAAAAATTAAGAAACTTGATGTTCAGCCCTTTGGTCCACGGAGTGCGGCAGTTTTAGGGGTGGGTATTTATTCAGCGACCTCCCGCGGTAAAATGATATATGGTCACATATTATTGTTATGGTAATTCAGTGGACGCGCCCAGACCCGACAAAAGCCGTCATATTATTAAACCATACACCACACAACATACAGCAGGAGCACTTCCACTGCTGCTGGTGCCATCTATATTTGAAACTCAGTAAGCTATTATTTATTTCAGTCGCACTTGCTCTGAAAGGAAGATAATAAATTATATGAATACTCATAAAAACCAAATATTAAATATAGTAGTAAATATGTTTCGAACTATTTTTTTTAAATTTATAAATTTTGATTGTGCATTTTTTTATAATAGGCAATCTACTCAGAGTAGGAGGATTTGTTGCCACAAAATTAAAGTCATAATACAATTACATTTACAAGAGTCAATATAATTAAAGTAATTTTGAAAAATGACCATTCTAGGTAATTTCAAGTTTCAACTCAATATTTAAGTGGATAAGTTACATGACGAAAGAAGAAATAAACATTCACTGGACGAGGTAAAGATACCTATGAGCTTAAGTTCATTAATTTTTTAAGTTAATTCACTTTTTAAGTTAATCAAATCAGTCTTGCAAAAGGCAACCGAAAAATACTTGGTCTATAGTTTCATCATCCACACCACGCTCGCAGCCGGAATTCTACGGCCACGATTGATGTATAGCATCTTATCATTTATTTATTTACGAGTATATCGATTGTCTTGTAAAGTGCGACATTTCATTGTTATTTTTTTGGTGAAAATGAGATAATATTATTTATGATAACTGGTGACGACAAATGCACACATGTTGATAATGGTCTTATACAGTTTTTTTTTTCTATAAAAGTTTATAATTACAACGAAGAACAATTAAAATAAAATACATAATACCTAATTACGATTTCGTGCATATACTATACAAATTCGTCAAAATGTGTTTCTTTAGAAAGTAATCCTCAAGAATATGTAACAAATACAGAATATTGAGGAAATCAAATAAAATATAATTGTAACTTTATTGCAGGTAAATTGTTTTCCACGAGTAACCAATGTGAACGTGACAGTGAATTGTTTTCCACAAGTAACTAATGTGAACTGACAGTAAATTGTTTTCCACGAGTAACCAATGTGAACGTGACAGTGAATAATAATATTATTAAATATATAACTTTTCAAGCGGTATTTTTAATGAATGTCGAAGAGTCCTCTTGAACCCGAGTGAATGTTAAAAAACGAGAAATAATGATAATATACTTTGAATATGATATAGATTACGCCACTAATATGATACTTTTACTAATAAAACCCATATGGTTCAAATATAAATTTAAAACTAGCTTGTTAAGAAGTAGCAAATCAAATGCCTTTTTAAAAAAAAATTATAAAGTAATGTATAATATAAAACAAACATTTGAAAAAGTTATGCCTATATACAAATTTATATCTTCAGAACTAATTTGGTTCATAGTTATATTTATATATTACAACTATGAACTAACTTAATTTTAATTTCTTAAAAATAGTACCTACACACTACTTATAACAATTCTTACAACTAAGAATCAGACTATTGAGAATCGCTTTGCTATGTTCGTTGTATTGTATTCATTTTTTATACTGTAATTCGTAAAATGTGATAAATAGTTACCAGAAACAAGTTAAAATGTGAAGAAATAAAACAGGAGCATCCGTTTATTTATTCAACACTTTCATGCAAATGAATTTGGTGGATTAATAGCTTTAATTTTTTTTTTTCAATTCACCAGCTTTTGTTTCATAATTATTGATGTACACGACTGTGTCTTAAACATTACGTAGTGTATGCAAGCAATATTTTAAAAGAAATCTAACAAAAAATAAAATAAAAGATAAGTCTTATAGAAAATAGAGATAAGGGTGTTAATTTTATTAGACTTAAGGAAGAGAAATGTTTTGGTGTAAATAATGATTCTTTAACTTATTTTAAAATATCGATAACGATGTGACACATTTGATTGAGCCAGGAAGATCCCTTCAAAGTCGGGCTGATTGAACAGCGAAAGTTGATTTTCGAATATATGATGCGTTAAAATACAAAGGATTCTGCCATCACCAGATCTGATGGATACTTCATTCTCAAAATTTTCACGCAGATATCGAAGACAGCTTGGATTTTTCAATACTTCAAAGTGGGTTGAGAGAACAGTACAACATGTCACAATCAAATTCAAAATCTTCAGACGGAAGTCTAGTGTTTTACCTCTATTCGTCGTCAGATATTCAATGTTGGAGTCAATATTGTTCTTGATTATAGTGCTAATGGAATAATTATTTCTATGAGGCTGTTATTGAAGAATTCTGCTGTTTTTAGTTACTACCATAAAGATTCATTGGGCACTTGAGAAGATGCACTTTAAGAGACGGAGAACAAAAACAGTGAAAGGAACTTCGAGTAGATCTAGGTATAATACGAGTATGTTCCTTATTATCTGGTCAGATACTTATTCAAAGAATAATATTATGCATTCCCATTCCAGGTGGAACTATAATAGAATAGTGTAAAACATATTTGCAGTAAAATGTCACTGAAAAGTTAAACACGGGGTCGTGGCCTAATAGATAAAACGTTTGTATTCCAGCCCGGGGGTTGCGGATTCGATTACCATTGGTACTCATTTTAAAAAGGGTACCAACGGGAATCCCTTAAAGCTTGTTTAACACATTTTTAGTTGATTGGATGAAATATTGTTATTGTTATTAAGCTTTTATTGCATGCAGCACAAGCTGGCGGGTTAATTATCACGTAGCAATCTCTTAAATAATTAGATTTTCAAAAAAGTTATCAGTGTGTTTTACACTTCATGCCTCTTTTATACATTTCTGATTGTTTATAAGAGTTTTCCACAAGGCAATGAACACACCAGCTTGTGCTGTATATAATAAAAGCTTAATAACAATAACACTATTTCATCCAATCAACTACAAAGGTATTAAACAAGCCGCCTTAAGTGATTCCCGTTGGCACCATTTTTAAAACGGGTACAAACGAAAATCACTTAAAACTGTTCAACATCTTTCTAGTTGATTGGATAGTTTTATTATATTAAGCTTTTGTTATACATAGCACAAGCTGACGGTTAATTGTCATGTAGCAATTACTTACAAACAATTAGAAATGTATTAAACAGGCGTGAAGGGAAAATCATAATGATAACCTTTTTAAAAATCAAATTGTGTACCATCGAGAATCGAACACGTAACATTCGGGCTGGAAGACAGGTGTCTTACCAAAGATAACAATATAACAAGTTATACAACGAAATTGTAATACAATACAAGGCGTAAAGTCACAACGGAGCATTTACACGGAAAAGCGAAAAAGTGTTTATGCAGAACCAACCTAATGAGGCCGGATCAGACTTAAATTAACTGAACTGTAGATTCAGCAACGATAATATGGTTAAGTGGAATAATCGGAATAAAAGCAAAAAAATATTGAACTTTTTTTTACACATTCCCAATATTTAATTCAACCTGATTCACTAATATCAAGGGTAATATTAAAAACTGCGAGGAGTGTGATTTGCAATTTGCTTAACTCGTTAGTGTAATTTGCCAGGTGGACTGCAATATGGAGCGAGGTTACTAATGTTCAACACATTACCTGAAAGTCTCATTTCGCAACATGTTAGTTACCTTTACCCACGCTTGACAAATAAATGTAATCACTACATGGAACATAATTATTACACAAACGTTGAACACATACATACTCGTATGTGTATAACATACATCAAAATAGGTTTAGTATTAATTATATTACAACGTTTGCTTGATTCCATTTTTTTTATAATAAATTTAATTGAAATGTAATTTTAAAATATTCTCGATTTTCTTTCGTCTCCCCCCCCCCTCCCCTTTTACTTTGATTTATAATATTTCTCTTTTATTTTATTGTTTATATTATTCATGAATTTTGTACAAATAAATGACGATTCAAATCATTTTTGTGACCATCTACACATATTTTCCCTTATTTACTTTTTTCTAGTTAGTTGGAAGATATTGGCGTCTGGCTATAATGCCACCAAGTTGTTATTCAATTAATAAAAATAGAACACTCAACATTATTTCGTTTCACATTACTTTTTAGCATATTACATTTTCTTCAGGTGAGTTAATTAAACTAAATTACGTGTTACTTATCCTAGTTATAATACTAAATGAATATGGTCTTAAGGTAATGACATTTATTTACATGACAAGTAAATGTATAAATATATAGTTTATAAAAAACAAAATAAAAATAGGTAATTTTAAGCGGGTAGCAATTTTTTATTGATCAGGGTTTGTTGTCTTGAATTTGTCGTTTCCCCAGAAAACTAGGCTTTTATATGTAGCATAATAAAAACATTTAAACTTTGAAAAGTAATTTTCACCATCTCGATAAGTTGTGAGACTCAATTACATGAATATGAAGTATATAATTATATATAAGAGTCTGACTGGAAAACATATTAAGAGTCTGATTGGAAAACAACATTGTTTTCAATCCCATTTCGACTTAGCACGCAGTTAGTCATTGTACGTGTTGATAATACTATCACACTTAACGATGAGACAAGATTTGCCTACATCTAATGCACGTTTATTACCAGATTAATTATTTTACCAGACTGAGAATTTTTTTTCGGATACCATCGGAATTTGAATCAGAAACCCCTAGTTGAAAGTCCAGCATCTTATTAACTTAACCACGGAGGTCATCAATATGGAATGAAATAAATAAAATAAACGATATTCGTGATCTAGTTAGGCAAACGCCTATCATACATCCTGGGGGTTGTGGATTCGATTCCCGTTGAAACCCAGATTTTTTCAAAATGTATTCCTTTCTGGTTTTCACGTAGGACCTCTTTAACATATTTCTGGTGGATTGAAAAAAAATTTCACCTACCAAGAAACTTACACATAATTAAAAATTACAAGTACAGGGCATATTGATGTTAAAAGGGGAACCAGCGTAAAGAAGGCATTAAGGCTTTGAAAGTCTTTCGCAAATCAGTATCTTAATGTGCCAAAACCATCCCTTAATTATTCTCATAGCATTCATCTCAGTTATACCTTACCCCATCATTTTTTTTCCTTACGTACACCGTAATAATATATACTCATCACCAAGCGCATATGTCTGCCACAATTTATTCTCCTCATATAACTCTTTTCCATGCCAAGCTTCACTACAATATATCAAGGCAGGCTCTAGGACACCACTCTGCTCATGCATGTCAGAAAAAGTTTCGGTGAATTTATAGACAGACAAACCGAATACGGGTACTACTGCCGCATCTGGTTATAACATTCAGTTATTCATTTTAGGATTGGATAATGTATGGAGCTTATGATTAAATATTAATATGTGTTTCATCAAATAATTTTCTTACCAAAAAACTTGATATTCAGATCCCACCTAGAAAATAATTCTTGGTCACCATAGCTTAGATGTAAGGCTTTAACCCTTTCCTCACCGGAGCTACGAGCTCGGCATGACATACCGCCCGCTATAATAATTCTCATACATATTCATTAAAGACTAATTAATCATGTCTTCTTTATAGGTAGCTTGATAACGGGGTGGAATGTGTTAAGGGGATGGTTTCAACATCCATTGTTTATATTTTATTATGTAAATATACATACATTATACACAAACTGGCCTTGGTCTAAACGGAGAATACCCATATTGTGATGGAGAAAGATAATATGAATAAAAATATGTATATAAGTGGTGTATTTTCACTAGGACAACGAGCGAGTTGAAAATATGGCATTTAATCAAATATTTAAATATAATTATAATAATTTTATCCCAGTCAGTGTACTACTGAATGATATATAATGTAACACAGGCCTTACTTTCACAAAAGATATACCAAAATATAACAAAGATCGAATAACAAAAAATATGGAATGTAACACATGTAAAACAACTTTCATATATTGTAAATATACTCGTACATGGTACGAGTATATACAGGTAAAAAATACATATTTCCAAAATAATTAGATTTCCTCCTAATTACTCCCTTTTATGTTGATAGCAATAATATTTTACGTCAATGACCATAAATTAAAGACAAGAACCAGTTAGATATGGTTTTAATTAATACATTATTGGATTCAAAAAGATACGAGGGTTGCTACTTAAGTGTTGAGACAGACAAGTAAAAACAAATATTTATAATCAAAAATGGCGTTATTGTTTTTCAAAATATTCTCCATGAAGATCAATACACTTTTGCGTACATTTTCGTATACTATTGCATGCGTTTAAACCAATTTTCGAAGCACTTTTTCCACTCCGAATGAGGTACCTTCAAAACATGCGTTTTGAACGCATAAACCGCTTCTTCAGGCGTCGAAAAACGTTGACCTCGCAATTTATTTTTGATGTTCGGGAGTAAAAAAAATCATTGGGTACCAAATCAGGCCTGTACGGCGGATGTCCCATCAATTCGATGTTTTGAGTGCTCAAAAAGTCATTTGTTTAAGCCGATGTGTGAGAGCTCGCATTGTCGTGGTGGAGAATGATCCGTCTTCGGCGATTGGTTTTCCTCATTTCTCCGAACACTTCTAGCAAACAAATTGTGGCGTACCATTTAAAATTAACCGTATAATGTTCTACTAAAGATACTGTTGCGACATGACCATTTATACCGAAGAAACAAGCCACCATTTGCTTCGAAGTGCTTCGTGCGCGAACAACTTTAATTAGATTTAGCTCGTCTTGAAAGACCCATACAGTCGACTGCTGTTTAGTTTCTGGCTCATATGCATAGATCCATGATTCATCGCCTGTCACAATCTTATAGACGTCTTTTGAAGCACCACGATCGATTTTTTTCAACATTTCTTTGGACCAACCGACACGAGCCATTTTTTTGAGCGATTCTCAAATTATACGGTATCCAACGCGAACAAATCTTTTTGACGGCCTAATGTTCATGCAATATTGAATGCATGCAAGTGGAACTAATATCCAAACATGCCTCAATCTCATGATAAGTCACATGACGATTTTGCAATATCAGTTCACGCACATCATCGATGTTTTCTGGGACAACAACCGCTTTTGGATGACCTTCACAAAATTCGTCCTGGAGCAAACTGCGACCACGATTGAATTCGGAAAACCAGCGAAACACAGTGACCCGGAATAGTGCTTTATCACCAAAAGTCGAAACGAGTTGATCGGCACACTGTTGTTGAGTTAGTCTACATTGAAAATCATCGCACGAAAATGTTCACGATTTAATTCCATTTTTGGCCGAGATGAATTTTTCAAGTCACTGTAAACAACACAAATAGCACTCGTATGACAAAACTTTCTGAGCACATAT
Organism: Odontocerum albicorne; assembly: GCA_949825065.1. Lineage (NCBI taxonomy): Eukaryota > Metazoa > Arthropoda > Insecta > Trichoptera > Odontoceridae > Odontocerum > Odontocerum albicorne. The sequence goes on along the minus strand of CATKWJ010000404.1, from coordinate 15,205 downwards.
ACCATTAAAAATGTCAAACTTTACGATATTGATGTCAGATTTGACGTATGGTGTTGCCGGTAACTAGTATTATTGTTTTATACTTATATTATATAAACTGAAACCTGGAGGAAGTAATATTATGTGGCAAGGTTGTTATGTGACAAGGTTGTCCGACTATTAAGAAAAATGTGAAAATGCTTACAACATATTACCGGGAATCTTATTATCGGATAAAGTTAGGAATTGCACCTAAAATACTCGAGGGGGGGGGGATAAGCATTCTAACAACTAAGTCAAAATGTCCATAAAAACAAACATCTCGAATAAAAATTAAAAATGACGAAATCCAATTTTATTTCACAGTCAGATAAAAATCGGTTGCCGCAAATATTTATATGGTCTTTGGTGGATTAACATAATATCTACGAATTCATATTTTTTAACATATAAGATCGATGACCCCCGTAGCCTAGTTGGTAAGACGCCTGTCTCCCAGCCCGTAAGTTGCGGGTTCAAATCCCGCTGGAACCAAGATTTTTTTAAAAAGGATTCCAGTCTGGTGTTCACTTAAGGCCTCTTTAACATATTTATGGTTGGTTAGAAGTGATCTTCACATGGCAATAAGCCCTCCAGGTTGTACTGTATACAAGTGTAATACAATACAATATCAAAGATCTTACGAATGATACAAAGTCTGCACACGTAGGATACGCCAAATACATAATATTTCTCTGTTGAGATAGGCAGAAAATACATATGTCCTTTGTCTCTACATGCTACCTTCGCCTCCTCCGCATCCATACATCTTCTCATATACTTCTTCCTGTTATTTTTACTCCTTACCATCTTTAGAAATTTCAATCACTTGGACCAACCACATTTTCTCCATTGTCCTCTACCACGACTCGTATTTACTATGTTACACTTTCCTTGTACGAACGGTTGATACGAGATCAAAAAATTCAATTAAGAAAGATACTTCACAACTCTAAGATCAGATGTCACAAAGAGGAAATACACTGAACACTAGGAGAGTTAAATTTAAATATAAAATATATGTTACTATCAAATCCTTGATCGATATAAAAAAAACCGATAAAGAGAGATACTTCACAACTCTAAGATCTATCATATGTCACAAAGAGGAAATACACTGAAAACAAGGAGAGCAAAATTCATTTATTAAAAATATGTTACTATCAAATCCCTGATCGAGATCGAAAAATTCGATTAAGAAAGATACTTTACAACTGTAAGATCTATCAGATGTCACAAAGAAGCAATACACTGAACACTAGGAGAGCAAAATTCAAATGTAAAAAAATATGTTACCATCAAATCCATAAAGGTACGAGTGTAGCGAGACTCATCAAACATTTGAAACCCAAAGAAGAAAATTAACATAACCCATAAACTCAGGTCATGGCTTAATCTATAAAGCTGCCTAGATATTAAATAGGAATGTATGAGATCACAACTACTACATCGCTTTAGATCGATAGTTGGATAGTCTACTTATTGGTGTAAGAAAACTGGAGAGCAACCTGGATCGTCGGGAGGGAGGAAGAATAATTGTGAAAGTTTTAATGCTTCACAAGAGCTAGAAGGGGGAAATGAGTGAATGGTGGACTAAATTATTGCGTTAACCGAACAGAGCATTTTAAGAAAAATAAAACTAGCTGCTCATAATGGAATCTTGGTTCCAAAATTAAGATATTCAAGTGAAACGCAACGCGCCACTTGGATATGGTAAGAAAGTGTTGAATTAAAATAAATTATGTAAAAATTAAAGCGTTGAGTCGAATATGTGCAAATACAATGTATAACAGAATTAGGAAATTAAATGAATTGAAAGAAGATGTATTGCAAAAGATAAAGAAAGGGGCATTGATACGTTGATATGGTTTGGCCACGTAGAGAATGAATAATGAAAGATTTACGAAAATAATCTATACAAGTAACGTATAAAGTATCAAAAGTTTGGGAATACCTTAAAATTAATCAAATTTTAAAAGAGGGAAAAGGGAAGCCTTAATAGCAGAGTAATATAGGTGTATGACAGGTATATGGTTGTGACAGAACGAACGATGTATGCGATGATAGAATGAAGTGGAGATCTGTTATCTTTACCTATCCCGATAAACACATAGCGGGATGGTGATGATGATGAAAAAATATTATCATATATTCCAATACGTTTATTCATTTTAAAAATATATACAAGGGGGTGACCAAACAGACATAAAAAAGACACAAAAATCTGCCCCTTTATAATAAAACTAGAAATCCTTGTGTTATCCCGTTATGTTGACAGAACCATCCCCCAGAGTAAATACAAAACGCTTAATAATTCTTGCACAATGCAAACATATTTTCAAGTAAAAGAATATAATGCAATTCCTGTTGCACAGGGGTTGGTGGTTGTATGTGCGCCTAGGGGACGAGTATTACAATGCTTATTGGAAATTATTTTATTACTACCTCAATAACACTATTTCACCCTCGCTGTTTGAAGAAGTGAATTACTGTTTTGCCATAAGTTAGTCGATGCACAAATTCGTTTTGACCACAAAAGTGACATTTTTGTATTTGCGCACAGTGCTCTATTGTTCATTCAAACAAAAAAATCTATACATTTCCGTTCGTTATAAGCGCAGACTTCCGAAACATCATCTGTTGCCTGACTAGTCCACCTACAGTATTAGCAGGGAGAATCAAGATATGAGAAAATGTGATAAAATGCTAGTAACCTGAACGAGCGGACATGTACGTGTTAAATAATTATTAGTAATAAAATTATTAGTTGGAAGAATTGTTATCTAGTTATAAGTTTGTATGTAGGAGTTAACTATTTCTATGAAATTAAATATAAAGATTATTAAAAATAAAAATTACATGTGGAAAATTAAAATTACGTTGTAATATATAATTTTGATTAGTTTTTAAGTAATTCATTTGCAGTTATAGAAATTTTAGTATTTGTTGACAGATTCGAATATTCAAACAGACAAAAAAAGTCGAAATAATGATTGGCAGTAGAATATCAAAATTTGACAATGAAAATGAAAAATTAGGAAAATAACTAAGACGCATATGGCTCAAAAAAATATCAAAAATTTGTTTAGAGTAAAATGATAAAACAAAGGATGAGACTAAAAGATTATTAAAATTTGTGATTAAACTTCCCTTCAAATTTTGAACTTATCTCATATCCATTAAACTAGTTGAAAAAATGTTTTGGTACAAAATAATAATTTTTAAAGTGTCACATTTCTTATGAAATTATAACATGTGAATATGTATTATATAGTATTTTATCACTGCAAATTTCATGAACAATTACTCAAACAAACAATCCAAGTGCAATTAATAACTTCTAATCAAGTAAAAGCTACGTTCTATTGTCAAATTACATGCAATGGTAATTTGAATACTGCTAATTTCGTAAATAATTACTCATACATACAATTACCCCAAAATGCGTGCAATAATAATTTGAACACTACTAATTTCGTTAATAATTACTCATACATATAATTACCAAAATCCATACAATAATAATTTGAACACTGCTAATTTCTTAAATAATTACTCACATATACCAAAACCCATGCAACAATAATTTGAACACTTCTATTCTAATTTCGTTAATAATTACTCATACATACAATTACCAAAATCTATACAATAATAATTTAAACACTGTTAATTTCGTAAATAATTACTCATACATACAATTACCAAAACCCATGCAACAATAATTTGAACACTACTAATTTCGTAAATAATTAATTACTCATACATACAATAACCAAAATTCATGAAATAATAATTTGAACATTGCGAATTTCCTAAATACATACAATCGTCTAATTCTATACAATAATAATAATAGCAGGCAATTTGTATGCTATTTTGAGAGAGCGAACTCTTTTCAAGAGCGTATTACATATAAAATAGAGCGTAATCTTCTTCGGGGACCAAACCCAAACATATTTAACACTTCATTATAAAACTATCTGGCGGGCTTATTTCCAAGTGGTAATCTCTTATACTCTACTTTATAAAACACTCATCCGACCTGTGCTCACCTATGGCTCAGAATGTTGGACTCTAAGTAGAGTGGACATGAGGGCTCTGGGGACATTTGAGAGGAAGATTCTGCGCAAAATATATGGCCCCATTTGCAATAACGGAGAATGGCGTATCAGGTATAATCAGGAGCTGTACGGTCTGTATGGAGACCCTACCATAACACAGGAGATTTTAATTGGGAGACTCAGGTGGGCTGGACACGTGCAGCGAATGAGTGAGGAGGACATTCCGAGAGGGCTCTTGAATGGCACACCGGGGGGTCGAAGAAGGCCAGGAAGGCCGAAGCTTCGATGGCTGGATGGTGTCAATAGGGATGCGCAGCTCATTGGCATCCAGAACTGGCGAACAGCAGCACAGGACCGCCAGTCATGGAGGCGTGCTTTAAAGGAGGCCAAGACCCGACCTGGGTTGTAGAGCCACTGTTGATTGATTGAATCTCTTATAATAACCACAAAAAAGTAAAATTATACTCCTAATGTTCCAAAAATAATTGAATTTTTCGTTGATTTGTACAAAATTCATTAATAATATAATCACAATAATAAAATGTAGGTATCATCAATCGATAGAAGAAGGAAAGGATGTAGATGAAATGCAAATCAGAAATGAAACACGTTACATTACTGAGTTGAAATTAAGATTTTTCTACGTTACTTTTTGAAACATGCCAATGACTATGCTTGTCAACAATTAGTCGGTAACTGAGTCTCGGCGACGTAAAAATAGAAAAACTGTGAACTAGTAAATAAGTATTATTTACTCGAACGTAAGTAATATAAAATAAAAAATACGTTTTGTATTCATAGAGAACTAAAAATAACATTCAATAACGAATCAGATAGTATCAAAATCTGATAAGATGATAGTGCACGCCAATATTCTAGTGCCCACTTTGATGTATGGAAGTAAAATGTGAACGTGGAAAAGACTGAAAGGAGTCAATGAAACACATGAGAATAACACATCGGGGACGATTTATGACTGAATACAGAATGAAGGGATTAGGAATGAAGGTGAATTTGTAACTGATATATTCAGTAAGATTAAGAAGAGTAACGAGAGTTGGTTTGAGCATGTAGTATGAATAAATGAAGAGAGACTAATAAACAAATATACAGCATTAATATGAGTGGAACGCGTGGTAGAGAAAGACAAAGATAATGACAACTAGGGCTGGAAAATTTTAAAGAAGGAAATTATATTTTTAAAAGAAGGAAATGTAAAAAGTTAGGGAAATCGTAGGAGTTGTATGATATAGAATAGGCGAAAGATGTGTGGCGCTATATGAATATCAAGCGCTCTCTCCCGACCCCGACAGAGGTATGTATACTCGTATATCTATCAATAAGCAACAAATAAATAAAATACCCTTGTTTATCATTCTTGTTTTAGCAAAATTAATATATTTTCTACTATTTATTTCAATAAAAAAACAAAAATTGTAACTTATTTACCCACTTTTACTCCACATAATATAGCAGTATAACCTGTACCGGTTTCAAGGTTTTCCCCTCATCATCAGGGCTCCCCTGATTATGAGGTGAAAACCTTGAAATCGGTAGGGTTATACCGTTATATTAAGTGGAATAAACAGTATTTTACTAAACAAATTACAATGTCTTTAAACCTCTACAGTGTTAAGGCCTTAACCATAAATATTATGTAAAACAAAATTTGTTACTTTTGACACACTTATACAGTTTCACAAGCAGTAAATAGTAGACTATTGTAGTGTTCACTAACATAATACGAGTATTATAGTGTGATGCTAAAATGTTTAATGGCTGCAATCTTATTTTAAGATGCAATTCATTTTATATTTGTTCACTTTCATTTGATTTTAACGAAAACACTAATACAACAAAATTAAAAAGATAGCTTGACTGTCTGATAAATTTAAATTTTACTAGACGGGCAGCTGTCTGATACAATTATTATTCGAATGGTCGACGACCTCCGTGGTCTAGTTGGTAAGACGCCTGTCTCCCAGCCCGGTGCTTGCAGGCTCGATTCCCGTTGGAACCCAGTTTTTTTTTTCAAGTATTCCATTCTGGATTTCCCTTAAGGCTTCTTTAGCGTCTTTCTAGTTGGTTGGAAATATCGCCACATGGCAATAAGCCAGCCAAGTTGTATTGTATATACAACGAAAGTGTAATACAATACCCCTCAAAATATTCGCACTGAACATATTGATGAACGTGGCGAGATAGGCAATCTCTCGTGATCGAGTATGTTTATCAATCATCCTACAGATGAAAAACACAAAGGTGTTAGTTTATTGTGTAAGCTGTTGGTCTTCAGAAGGCACATAGTTATAACAGATGAAAACCAAAATTCCCATGGCAGGGAGATTCAACTTCCTAGACGATCGGCAAGTTAAATCTGCTTAAGCCTTTCATTAGGCACAGTTATTTTACAAAGCGCTATAATTATTTATAATAACCATCATGTAAGCTACAGAAAATTACAAATTCAGATATTATAAAATCTAAGTATGAAACCAGTCTGGATACAATAAATCTCTATAAATAAATTTATCATTTAATTTCTTTAAGAATATCATTCACTTGTTGTTTATAGTTAAGGCATTAACATTGTGGAGGTTTAAAGACATTGTAATTTATTTTTATCAAACACTGTTTATTCCACTTTTTTATGACGGTATAACCCTACCGGTTTCAAGGCTTTCACTTCATCTTCAGGGGAGCGCAAACAAGACTTGTTTGCGCTCCCCTGAAGATGAGGTGAAAGCCTTGAAACCGGTAGGGTTATACCGTCATAAAAAAATGGAATAAACAGTGTTTGATAAAAATAAATTACAATATCATTCACTTGGTCCAACTATAGTTTCCTCGGTATTCCTCTACCAGACGTTTAATTCATATTTGCACTATTTATCTATTTTGTTAGTCTTTCTTCATTCGTTCGTTCCATATGCCCTAATAATCTCAGCGTGCTCTTCTTCATTCTTCTTAATTAACACGTCAGCCTTAGGGATGAAAAAATGAAAACTTAAGGCTGAGGTGTTAAATAACATGAAAAAGTTAACACTGAGATAGTTTTGGCATGTAGAACGAATGTAAGACTAATAAGACGGATATATAATGCAGATGTGAGTGGAAGGCGTGATAAAGACCAAGGAAAGCATGGTTGGTAAAAGTGAATAATATTCTGAAAAAGGAAACGTAGAAAGTCAAAAAGTCGTAGAAGTTGTATGGATGTAGAAGCTACTAAGGATGTATGTCGAGATAGGAAAGTCTAGAGCTATGTCCTCTCTTCCTACCTCGGCAGGGAAATGGTTTGATGGAATATATATTTTTATTATGTGATTTTTCTCAATAAACAACATATTTTATTACACCCAAAATACAAAAAAGTCAACCTAAGGTTTGCAAATGTTTTAGCTTTTACTTTTTTAAGGAAAGTCCATAAATTCCATGAATAAATTTAACGTTTTTAGGGAAATATCCAGATTTTCACAAAATATTCAAATAAATGTGAAAGTGTATCTTAAATGTGGCAGAAAATATTACAATATCACGTTGCTTTTGAGAGGTTTTCGTGTCATTTAAATTATAAAATACTCGCAGATTATTCACGATTTGAAAAATTCGTGAATAATTTGTGAGAACAATCAGTAAAATAAGAAAATCCAAGGATTTATTGAAAGTTCTTAGAATAATTATATACGTATTGTTACTTTCATGTTAAAAGTCGTATGGATCACCACAATCATTAGAAACCTCATTTCATCAGTCTGATTTAGAGAAACTTGAAGTTGGGTGAGAAGAAAAGTAAATGCGATATACTATATATGTTAGTTGAGTAATAAAATATAAATATAGAGTAGAAGAATTCTTCTCTTTAGGTAGTATTTCTGACATAATGGAAGACTTACGCCTTTCGACAGAATATGAAATGAAGGGATAAAGAGTTAAGGTGAACTAAAGGTAAATATGTTGAGTAAGACGAGCACTCTGAGATGGTTTGGGCACGTGGAACGAATGAATGAAGAAAGACTAACAGCACACATAAATAGTTCAAATGTGAGTAGAAGGTGTGGTAGAGGAAGATCAAGGAACGTGTGGTTGGGTCAAGTGTATAATATTTTGAAAGGAGCAAATGTAAATGTCAGTAATAGGACCTGTGTGAGAAAGTGTTAGGATTTAGGAGAAGCGAAAGATGTGTGTCGCGATAGGAAAGTCTGCCGCTTTCTCCTCTCTGCCTACGCTGACAGAGCGACGACGTGATGGTATGTATATATATGATTTATCGAATTATAAATTACGTAGATTACTCTAGTGCATTACTGTAGCACGCACTAAAAATATTTTATGTGTTCTGGTGGAAGAGGATGGATAGTAAAAGAAGACCATCATTAGTGAATGTACAACTTCACTCAAAAAATTAATGAATGTGTACTACAATGTTGACCGTTCACATTCGCAAGTCAGTGTACTTCCACTGCTCATGGTTAGCGAACTTCTAGAAAATGAATATCTATATATTAGTAACAAATATATAGAAGATTTAACCGTTTTATGTCATAATCGCCGTCAATGCTGTTCTACTACACTTTTGTCTTGATTTTTTTTATAATTCTAGTGTTCTTGTGCGATAAATTGGTCTTTCGTAAGTCAAAAGTAATAAAATTTATGTTTTACTTAGAAAAATTGACGCAAAATATCGAAATTTGGCAAAATTAGACGTTTGGGACGAAAAACATGGAAACACGTGGAACAAATAATAATGATGTGTTGATTTTGTACATATATTCGTTAACTTGGTAGTCAATGACAGTTTTTCGGGTAAAAAGTGTGAAGTTTCCGTGTATTACTAACAAATGTTCATTCCTGTTTAGGAGGTTTAGAAGTTTTATATCACAATTGAAGTCAATGCGTTTTTACCACACTTAATCTTGATTCATTTCCATTTTAGCACGTTTTTACGAAAAATTAGTCTTTTGTAAGTCGAAAGTAATAAAATTCATTTTTAACATTGAAATATATTGACGCAAAATATAGAAATTTGGCAAAATTAAACATTTTAGACGAAAAACATGGAAACACGTGGAACAAATAATAATGCTGTGGTGATTTTGTACATATATTTGTAAACTTGGTCGTCAATGGCAATTTTTCGGGTGAAAAGTGTGAAGTTTCCGTGTATTACTAACAAATGTTCATTCCTGTTTAGGAGGTTTAGAAGTTTTATATCACAATTGAAGTCAATGCGTTTCTACCACACTTAATCTTGATTCATTACCATTTTAGCACGTTTGTACGAAAAATTGGTCTTTTGTAAGTCAAAAGTAATAAAATTCATTTTTAACTTGGAAATATATTGACGCTAAATATAGAAATTTGGCAAAATTAATCATTTGGGACGAAAAACACGTGGAACAAATAATAATGCTGGGGTGATTTTGTACATATATGTACAAAATCACCACAGCATTGGTCGTCAATGGCAGTTTTTCGGGTGAAAAGTGTGAAGTTTCCGTGTATTACTAACAAATGTTCATTCATGTTAAGGAGGTTTAGAAGTTGTATATCACAATTGAAGTCAATGCGTTTCTACCACACTTAATCTTGATTCATTACCATTTAAGCACGTTGGTACGAAAAATTGGTATTTTGTAAGTCAAAAGTAATAAAATTCATTTTTAACTTGGAAATATATTGACGCAAAATAAAGAAATTTGGCAAAATTAGACGTTTGACTCGAAAAACATGGAACACGTGGAACAAATAATAATGCTGTGGTGATTTTGTACATATATTTGTAAACTTGGTCGTCAATGGCAGTTTTTCGGGTGAAAAGTGTGAAGTTTCCGTGTATTACTAACAAATGATCATTCCTGTTTAGGAGGTTTAGAAGTTTTATATCACAATTGTATTCAATGCGTTTCTACCACACTTAATCTTGATTCATTTCTATTTTAGCACGTTTGTACGAAAAATTGGTATTTTCTAAGTCGAAAGTAATAAAATTCATTTTTAACATTGAATTATATTGACGCAAAATATAGAAATTTGGCAAAATTAAACATTTGGGACGAAAAACATGGAAGCACGTGGAACAAATAATAATGCTGTGGTGATTTTGTACATATATTTGTAAACTTGGTCGTCAATGGCAGTTTTTCGGGTGAAAAGTGTGAAGTTTCCGTGTATTACTAACAAATGTTCATTCCTGTTTAGAAGGTTTCGAAGTTTTATATCACAATTGAAGTCAATGCGTTTCTACCACACTTAATCTTGATTCATTTCCATTTTAGCACGTTTGTACGAAAAATGGTCTTTTGTAAGTCGAAAGTAATAAAATTCATTTATAACATTGAAATATATTGACGCAAAATACAGAAATTTGGCAAAATTAAACATTTGGGACAAAAAACATGGAAACACGTGGAACAAATAATAATGCTGTGATGATTTTGTACATATATTCGTAAACTTGGTCGTCAATGGCAGTTTTTCGGGTGAAAAGTGTGAAGTTTCCGTGTATTCCTAACAAATGTTCATTCCTGTTTAGGAGGTATAGAAGTTTTATATCACAATTGAAGTCAATGCGTTTCTACCACACTTAATCTTGATTCATTACAATTTTAGCACGTTTGTACGAAAAATTGGTATTTTGTAAGTCAAAAGTAATAAAATTAATTTTTAACTTGGAAATATATTGACGCAAAATACAGAAATTTGGCAAAATTAGACGTTTGGGACGAAAAACATGGAACACGTGGAACAAATAATAATGCTGGGGTGATTTTGTACATATATGTACAAAATAACCACAGCATTGGTCGTCAATGGCAGTTTTTCGGGTGAAAAGTGTGAAGTTTCCGTGTATTACTAACAAATGTTCATTCATGTTTAGGAGGTTTAGAAGTTGTATATCACAATTGTATTCAATGCGTTTCTACCACACTTAATCTTGATTCATTTCTATTTTAGCACGTTTGTACGAAAAATTGGTATTTTGTAAGTCGAAAGTAATAAAATTCATTTTTAACATTGAATTATATTGACGCAAAATATAGAAATTTGGCAAAATTAAACATTTGGGACGAAAAACATGGAAGCACGTGGAACAAATAATAATGCTGTGGTGATTTTGTACATATATTTGTAAACTTGGTCGTCAATGGCAGTTTTTCGGGTGAAAAGTGTGAAGTTTCCGTGTATTACTAACAAATGTTCATTCCTGTTTAGAAGGTTTCGAAGTTTTATATCACAATTGAAGTCAATGCGTTTCTACCACACTTAATCTTGATTCATTTCCATTTTAGCACGTTTGTACGAAAAATGGTCTTTTGTAAGTCGAAAGTAATAAAATTCATTTATAACATTGAAATATATTGACGCAAAATACAGAAATTTGGCAAAATTAAACATTTGGGACAAAAAACATGGTAACACGTGGAACAAATAATAATGCTGTGATGATTTTGTACATATATTCGTAAACTTGGTCGTCAATGGCAGTTTTTCGGGTGAAAAGTGTGAAGTTTCCGTGTATTCCTAACAAATGTTCATTCCTGTTTAGGAGGTATAGAAGTTTTATATCACAATTGAAGTCAATGCGTTTCTACCACACTTAATCTTGATTCATTACAATTTTAGCACGTTTGTACGAAAAATTGGTATTTTGTAAGTCAAAAGTAATAAAATTAATTTTTAACTTGGAAATATATTGACGCAAAATACAGAAATTTGGCAAAATTAGACGTTTGGGACGAAAAACATGGAACACGTGGAACAAATAATAATGCTGGGGTGATTTTGTACATATATGTACAAAATAACCACAGCATTGGTCGTCAATGGCAGTTTTTCGGGTGAAAAGTGTGAAGTTTCCGTGTATTACTAACAAATGTTCATTCATGTTTAGGAGGTTTAGAAGTTGTATATCACAATTGAAGTCAATGCGTTTCTACCACACTTAATCTTGATTCATTACCATTTTAGCACGTTGGTACGAAAAATTGGTATTTTGTAAGTCAAAAGTAATAAAATTAATTTTTAACTTGGAAATATATTGACGCAAAATACAGAAATTTGGCAAAATTAGACGTTTGGGACGAAAAACATGGAACACGTGGAACAAATAATAATGCTGTGGTGATTTTGTACATATATTTGTAAACTTGGTCGTCAATGGCAGTTTTTCGGGTGAAAAGTGTGAAGTTTCCGTGTATTACTAACAAATGTTCATTCCTGTTTAGAAGGTTTCGAAGTTTTAAATCACAATTGAAGTCAATGCGTTTCTACCACACTTAATCTTGATTCATTTCCATTTTAGCACGTTTGTACGAAAAATGGTCTTTTGTAAGTCGAAAGTAATAAAATTCATTTTTAACATTGAAATATATTGACGCAAAATACAGAAATTTGGCAAAATTAAACATTTGGGACAAAAAACATGGAAACACGTGGAACAAATAATAATGCTGTGATGATTTTGTACATATATTCGTAAACTTGGTCGTCAATGGCAGTTTTTCGGGTGAAAAGTGTGAAGTTTCCGTGTATTCCTAACAAATGTTCATTCCTGTTTAGGAGGTATAGAAGTTTTATATCACAATTGAAGTCAATGCGTTTCTACCACACTTAATCTTGATTCATTACCATTTTAGCACGTTGGTACGAAAAATTGGTATTTTGTAAGTCAAAAGTAATAAAATTAATTTTTAACTTGGAAATATATTGACGCAAAATACAGAAATTTGGCAAAATTAGACGTTTGGGACGAAAAACATGGAACACGTGGAACAAATAATAATGCTGTGGTGATTTTGTACATATATTTGTAAACTTGGTCGTCAATGGCAGTTTTTCGGGTGAAAAGTGTGAAGTTTCCGTGTATTACTAACAAATGTTCATTCCTGTTTAGAAGGTTTCGAAGTTTTAAATCACAATTGAAGTCAATGCGTTTCTACCACACTTAATCTTGATTCATTTCCATTTTAGCACGTTTGTACGAAAAATGGTCTTTTGTAAGTCGAAAGTAATAAAATTCATTTTTAACATTGAAATATATTGACGCAAAATACAGAAATTTGGCAAAATTAAACATTTGGGACAAAAAACATGGAAACACGTGGAACAAATAATAATGCTGTGATGATTTTGTACATATATTCGTAAACTTGGTCGTCAATGGCAGTTTTTCGGGTGAAAAGTGTGAAGTTTCCGTGTATTCCTAACAAATGTTCATTCCTGTTTAGGAGGTATAGAAGTTTTATATCACAATTGAAGTCAATGCGTTTCTACCACACTTAATCTTGATTCATTACCATTTTAGCACGTTTGTACGAAAAATTGGTATTTTGTAAGTCAAAAGTAATAAAATTAATTTTTAACTTGGAAATATATTGACGCAAAATACAGAAATTTGGCAAAATTAGACGTTTGGGACGAAAAACATGGAACACGTGGAACAAATAATAATGCTGTGGTGATTTTGTACATATATTTGTAAACTTGGTCGTCAATGGCAGTTTTTCGGGTGAAAAGTGTGAAGTTTCCGTGTATTAACTAACAAATGATCATTCCTGTTTAGGAGGTTTAGAAAATTTATATCACAATTAGAGTCAATGCGTTTCTACCACACTTAATCTTGATTCATTTCCATTTTAGCACGTTTGTACGAAAAATTGGTATTTTGTAAGTCGAAAGTAATAAAATTCATTTTAAACATTGAAATATATTGACGCAAAATATAGAAATTTGGCAAAATTAAACATTTGGGACGAAAAACATGGAAACACGTGGAACAAATATTAATGCTGTGGTGATTTTGTACATATATTTGTAAACTTGGTCGTCAATGGCAGTTTTTCGGGTGAAAAGTGTGAAGTTTTCGTGTATTACTAACAAAAATCACCACAGCATTATTATTTGTTTCACGTGTTTCCACGTTTTTCGAGTTATACGTCTAATTTTGCCAAATTTCGATATTTTGCGTCAATATATTTCCAAGTAAAAAATAAAGTTTATTACGTTTGACTTACAAAATACCATTTTTTTATACAAACGTGCTTTAATGGTAATGCTGTGGTGATTTTGTACATATATTTGTAAACTTGGTCGTCAATGGCAGTTTTTCGGGTGAAAAGTGTGAAGTTTCCGTGTATTACTAACAAATGTTCATTCCTGTTTAGGAGGTTTAGAAGTTTTATATCACAATTGAAGTCAATGCGTTTCTACCACACTTACCTTGACTCATTACAATTTTAGCACGTTTGTACGAAAAATTGGTCTTTTGTAAGTCAAAAGTAATAAAATTCATTTTTAACTTGGAAATATATTGACGCAAAATATAGAAATTTGGCAAAATTAAACATTTGGACGAAATACATGGAAACACGTGGAACAAATAATAATGCTGGGGTGATTTTGTACATATATGTACAAAATCACCAAAGCATTGGTCGTCAATGGCAGTTTTTCGGGTGAAAAGTGTGAAGTTTCCGTGTATTACTAACAAATGTTCATTCGTGTTTAGGAGGTTTAGAAGTTGTATATCACAATTGAAGCCAATGCGTTTCTACCACACTTAATCTTGATTCATTACCATTTTAGCACGTTGGTACGAAAAATTGGTATTTTGTAAGTCAAAAGTAATAAAATTCATTTTTAACTTGGAAATATATTGACGCAAAATACAGAAATTTGGCAAAATTAACGTTTGGGACGAAAAACATGGAACACGTGGAACTAATAATAATGCTGTGGTGATTTTGTACATATATTTGTAAACTTGGTCGTCAATGGCAGTTTTTCGGGTGAAAAGTGTGAAGTTTCCGTGTATTACTAACAAATGTTCATTCCTGTTTAGGAGGTTTAGAAGTTTTATATCACAATTGAAGTCAATGCGTTTCTACCACACTTAATCTTGATTCATTTCCATTTTAGCACGTTTGTACGAAAAATTGGTCTTTTGTAAGTCGAAAGTAATAAAATTCATTTTTAAAATTGAAATATATTGACGCAAAATAAAGAAATTTGGCAAAATTAAACATTTGGGACGAAAAACATGGAAACACGTGGAACAAATAATAATGCTGTGATGATTTTGTACATATATTCGTAAACTTGGTCGTCAATGGCAGTTTTTCGGG